>JAULCD010119088.1:0-11351 GCA_032361085.1 Calliostoma canaliculatum
CCTGCGTCAGGGTACCGTTTCACAACGCAGTCAGTCCTGCGTCAGGGTACCGTTTCACAACGCCGTCAGTCCTGCGTCAGGGTACCGTTTCACAACGCAGTCAGTCCTGCGTCAGGGTACCGTTTCACAACGCAGTCAGTCCTGCGTCAGGGTACCGTTTCACAACGCCGTCAGTCCTGCGTATGGGTACCGTTTCACAACGCCGTCAGTCCTGCGTCAGGGTACCGTTTCACAAACCGTCGTAAGTTTACGACGTCGTAAACTAGTTTCACATCAACATATTACAAGCACAGGTAGCAACCATTTGGGTTAATGGGTTCGGTTTACATATTCCACAATTCGTTGTAAACTGTACACTTTCCAAATCTTGTTTTTCTTTGGAAAGTGCACAGTTTATAACGATTTTGGTATTAATAAAAAGAACCCATTACGGCTGTTTTAAGTGTTCACTTTGCAAGGATTTGGGCATTTGTCAACTAAACCAACTCACCCAGTGCAGACAATCCTCAAAGTGATCCCAGTTATTAAGGTACAGGGTCAAAATCTGGAACCACTTTGCTTCGGTGTCATCTTTTAACAAGCTGCCGTTTCACATAGGAAGAGAGAGAGACGCTAAAACCATACTGGCTGGGTTAATGGTTTAGGTTTACCAATACCAAAGACTTTTCATAGAAAACTTTGTTTATAACTATTTTCTTATTTGTAAACGAAATTGACACAGTGTGGAATAGGTCATCAGTTACATCATAAGCACACCCTACTCGGGGTGTGGCAAATGAACTCTCGAGGCCTCATATTCCCAATAAGGTTAATATTTAGAACATAACTTTATGGGTGTGTTTGTACGCGTGTGTTTGTCTGTATATTTGTGTGTGTGTGTGTGTGTATGTGTGCGCGCGTGCGTGACTTTGAAAATCAACAGATCGAATTGTAAAACTACGTAGTTGAAAGAATGGCCAATTTATCCGCATCCCTAACACTTTCCTCACATGAAATTTCCACGTCACATTTTCCTTGTTTTATGCCACGTCAACCAGTTCATTCATGTCAACTCGTCAGTCGTAAACCCTGGACCCTTAACTTGTGAGTCCTTTAGATGGGTATTGTACGTAACAACTGAATGAATGAATGGCGTGGACCTGATACACCGAGGAGCCAGTCAACCGCATACATTTCAGACTCTACCCATCCGAGTACATCGTTCACGTTTTTACATCAATTATACTAACAACGGTCCAATAAATTCAGTTTACAAATGTCAAAAATCGTTGAAAAATGTGCACTTTCCAAAGAAACACTTGTTTTTCTTTGAAAAGTGCACAATTTTCAACAATTTTGGCATTTGTTTTTCTCAAGAAAGTGCAAATCATTGGTAACTGTGCACTTTGCAAAGAACGTAAGTCTTTTTAAAAGTGCACATTTTTCAACGATGTTGGCATTTTAAACAAAACCCATTAATCAAGTGTAGGTAATACTTCCTTAGTCATTGTGTTTGACTGTACCCTATCATTAACTTTAACACACAAAGACATACACATGTTCACTTTATAAAAATCACGGACCGTTGCAAAGTATTTAACCCTTTAAAAACATAAATCAGTTTAGCTATTGCTATTGAAAATATATTCTGTCTTTAGTAATGAAAATTATTTCGTTTTTTTATTATTAATTTAAAGGCAAGACATGTTTTGTTTTTGTATAAGAAAATAAAGGGTAGCCTTTCGTAACTTAAAGGGTTAAAATTTAAGTTTTTTCAAAGAGTGTACACTACGTAGACGTAAACTATTATGTAGAGAATGTCGCGTTTTGATATCAAATATATCACACGAGTTGTTAAAAGTTTAAAACTCCGAGGCTTGCTGAGAAGTTTTAAACTTTTATCAACGAGTGTTAATATATATACTTTTACATCAGAACACACGGGTGAGACTCTATTTTTTATTAACATTCATACTATGACATAAATCAATCATTTTGTAAATGCTGACTTTTCTTCTGTGGTGCTATAAGCCACATACAGGCTGCTGTATACTCATTGTGACGTCAGAATGATAGTACCATGGGTATGACGTCATGCCGGATATACCACAATCAAATAACGTCATTTATGACGTTATCCCCGAGAAGATATCGCTTTATCTGACACAAGCGATATCTCCTGTCGAAGCTAGTTTTGGATGATAAATCTATTTTTTCATCTGTCATACCACTTTAGTTGATGTACATTATTTCCGGTGAGTGACTTGCACCAAGAAATATTTGATCGCAACTAATGTGCACTTCCATGTACTGTTCCTGGTCGACTGGTACATACTATGCAGGTTTTGTTTGTGTTGACAAGCGACTGTTTGTTCTCCATGTTACGTCGTACTTGCCACGCAAAGTCAATAAGTTTAGTTTGCAAATGTCACAACCGATCGTAGCTTTGCACATTTAAAAAAAGACGTGTGTTTCTTTCTTTTTTAGGGTGTGTGGTGGTGGTGATGGTGGTAGTGGTTGTGGGGGAGGGGTTGTTTTTAGTTGTTAGGCCAATGAGTTTAGTTTACAAATAAGTTTAATTTGTTAGTGAGTTTAGTTTACATAAAAGTCTAGTTTACAAGTAAGATTAGTTTACAAACAAGTTTAGTTTGCAAATGCCACAAACGTTCTGGGTTTGCACTTTGAAAAAAGACTTGTTTATTTGTTTTGTTTTGTTTGTTTTTTGTTGTTGATTTTTGTTGGGATTTTAGGGGGTGGGGTAGGGGTGGGGATGTCTTTTGTGGTTTGGTTTTGTTTGTTAGTAGTTTTGTTTTACTTTATAATATGGGCATGTGCTACACCATTTTTACCTATTCTCAATGCTTACAAAGATAAACAAAATCAGGCAGAAGATAATTAATATCAACATTCAGAACAAGTTTCTGTCCTTTTATCATTTGTTTCATATAAGAAGCTATTTTAGACATAGTAATCAAAATATTTTTCCAGGTTTTTGTGACTCATTATTTCGGTCACGAGCGTTATGACGGTGACATGCCAGCCCCGAGTAAAGCTTCTTTCAGCATTACGGTGTTAGCTTCAAAATGGTGAGTTTCAGTGTTGATCATCCACTAATGTTTTAACCACACAATACACATATGTTTGAACGTAGGTATACTCGTTTCGGCGTGTCTGATGACGCCATGTTGAAAATTCCGAATGTTCATGACATAAACACTGTCATTACTTATTTACAAATGCGAAGCGGGCGCATTTCTGCCTTCATGGGCGCCGCCATCTTGTGTTGGTGTCAATCGGATGAGCTTATTCGAGGTGTATTATTTAACTAAACATTCCGAATACTGAGCTTGCGGTACCCTGCAAACTGCTCGCTGATTGGTCGCTTCAAAGGTCAACTGGACACGACCTGCTATCGGTGAGTCTCAGAGCTACAAGCGGAGTGAAGAGAATGCGCAACGGGCTTGTGGAACTGGTTTTAATGAGATTGCTTCTGTAGCAAGTTGAAATCAGTGGTAGATGTTATAACAGGCCTCTCCTAAAAAAAGTTGAAGTCACTGGTAGATTGTATCGCAGTCTCCACTTGAGGAAGTTGAAGTCACCGATAGAAATTATCACAGGCTCCAGTTGAGGAAGTTGAAATCAAAGGTAGGTATTATTGAGAACATTGAAATCACCGGTAGATGTTATTACAGGCCCCATTTGCACAAAAAACTATCGTAACACTACAATAGTTGCAAACCCTTGCAACCTCGATAGTAGTGGTACCTTACAACGTCGCTTGCAAATATTTACATCTATTGTACAGTTAACATTGTTTTGTACAAGTGGGGCCAAGGCGACCAGTCAGTCACCACAGTACTAAAAAGAGTGCAGCAGTGTAATACATAATTGATTTAATAGTTTACACCCCATGAGTACAATGTACTTTAATTTAAAGGATTGTCTAGCATTGCGTCACACATTGTAAATTGAATTGTAATTTTATATTAACTCGTATTTAATCTCATAAACACCTAATCGTTACATAGCCATAGTTTACAGGATTCACATTTTCTGAGAATAATAGGGTAAACAAACAACTATTGAATTAAGTGTATGTAAACACTGGTTAAATAAATCCTACTCACACTGAACCAATTATGTAAGCTGGGTTCAACTATTAATTTAACTAGTTTATAATATTTGATATAACATAGATTATTTGCAAATGTGTAATCTTAATGTGTGACATTCTTTCTTAGACATTACATAGATTGTTTACCAACCTTTAATCTTAAACTGTGAAATCCTTCCTTAGATTATATAGGTTATTTACCAACTTTTAATCTTAATTTGTGAAATCCTTCCTTAGATATAACATAGACTATTTCTCAATATTTAATCTTAAACAGTATAATACTTACTTAGATATTACATAGATTATTTACAATGTTGAAACGTAATTTGTGAAATCTTTTATTTTATGTTTGTTGTTTGGGAATGATGTAAAACCTTGAACATTATTGGTAATTAAAATATTTGCGACCTATCGCTCATAAAAACCACAAACGAGTATTTCACTGCATAAACAACATCATTTGACAGTATTATTTTTAGGATTTAAAATCCTCAATAGTACACCAAACTCTAAACATGATGTTAATCTTACTGATTGGGTTATAACTTGAAAACGAAACTCTTGTAATCTTATGAAAAACACCCAAACGCAGTCAATAACACTAATACGATGTCATAGGGTCTTATGTACATCTTGTGAAAGCTGAAGATCATTTTACCTCATGTATCGAAAAGGCTCTCGTCTGAAAGCTGGACTGTTCTAGCATTATACAGTATGTACAGTTCGCTTCCACCGACGTCTTGACATTGCTATTATTGTAAAAGCCCTTTAGTGTGTGATGGCATCATGTCTTGAACTAAGTGGCTACGGACCAACCTAAATATGCAGCTATCCAGGACTGAGGGCTGTAACATATCGTGCTCGTGTGTCTTTTAAACGTCCCTAGTCGACTGATAAACATATTAGCAAACGTTCCATGTAGTACAGGGATGATAAGGCTGGAGCTTGGCTTTTGGGAAGGGTCTATTGACCAGGGCACCGTTCCTCAAAGCGATCTTAGGTTAAGTTAATCGTAAGTGATCTTTTGAAACAAGGTCCTGTGGAATTGTTTTTATTATATGCTTACGACTAGCGTAGTGCAGAGATCGTTTAAAAACGGAGCCATATTTGTTCAGGGTAATCTTGGTAGTGCTTTATCATGCTTTTTGAGAACACTGCTGTTTTCTTCAGATTTGTGTTTGGATTACCAATTATACTGGTGGACCGTATTCTCGCGGTACTTGTAAAATACTCTCTGTCATTTTTTAAGAACAATTTAATTTCTAAAAAAATATATATGTTCAATTAATTATAATCTTGTTAACAATTTGCAAGCATTGACACACTTAAACCTTTAGAATTTTAATTATTATAGCCAATTAAAAGTTGTAAACATCGACGGGCCGCCATTTTGAAAGTCCCCAATGTCGCGGTATCGATAAGACAATAAACAGGAAAAAACATAATTTTTGTAAATGAATTGTAATTGCTACAGTAACTTTAAGAAGTTTTACATTGAATAAAGTACATAACTAAGAAAATGTTCATCTTCCGAACACCGATTTTCCGTGTTCATCGATAAATTTTCTTCAAAGTGCCAACTTTTCAATAAATTCTTACCTTGATTAAAAACCTTTTAAAGCATGACATTTTATTTGGGGGGAAATAAGGCTGTACCGCGATATTAGGGATACCGCGAGAATGTGAGAACCTAATATACTTGCGTTTTATTTCCCTTCAGAAAATGTTCTGGGTTTAGTTTAAGAGGTCATTTCGAATAGCATCTGTTGCATATAAGGACATTTTAAACTGATTTTGCCTGTCATTTAAAAACAATGAAATGTTTTAGTTTGCTACATTACTTAACTGACAGAAGCGCAATAATTATTAACCTTAATGCACTAAATTACATTTTGAATTTCCACATCCTGATTCGCTAACACCGAACATGATGCATTGAAATTATTCAGCGGATTTCCATTGGTTTAATGAGACTTTCTAAAGCAAATCTCATCAAACTAATGGAAATCCGCTGAATAATTTCTATACACTTTTTCTAAAAACACCGTGAGCAAGAATTAGTTAATAATAGCTCCAAAAAAGTTGTATGCATTTCAGGGGAAATCGAGGAATGTTTATTGGCATTAGTTCAAATTACAACACTGAAGTTTTATCAACACTCAACACAGTGTGATACGTGCTTGTTTTAGCTTTGCTGGTACTGGGTTATTTTAGGAACTTTACGGGATCAAAAAGCTTATTTTGGTTTACGTTGATGCACAGTAATGTGGAGAAAATAAATACATTGACGTCAACACTATCAGCACAGTCATGTCTTATCCGGACATCTATGTTTGTTGTTTTTTAATTGTCCGGATAAAGGATATTCCCGATATTTGAATCAAGGACTTCAGGATCACTTGTACACGTATCTGAACATACAGTACAAACAATGAGAATTGGATTCAGACGTAATCGTTAACGACAAATCTTCAATAATGAATAGTAAAGCATAGAAAATCACAACTTGGCAAATAGAAAGTTACATACGTGTAGGTTTCACTAGGAAATACATGTATAGAAATTACTCAGCGTATTTCCTTAGGTTTGATGAGATTTCCTTTGGAAATCTTATCAAACCCATTGAAATCTGCTTAATAATTTCTGTACACTTTTTTCCACTGTTATACATTTATGCTCGTTTTTAAAAAAAATGTCATAGATTATTTTTAAAGCTTGGGAGAAAATTGAGAGGATTTCAGTTTAAACAATAGTTCGAGGTTTTCAGAGTTGCCATCACACTCATAATATTTGATGAACTGGTCGATGTAGACGCGAGCTTCGTTGTCGATCACGGGTTTCTATATCTCACTCAAACATCCGGATTGAAGTCATTACTGAAAAAACGGGGATGTCTAGCCTTGCCAATCACGAAAAGCTTAATCTTAATTGAACAGTCTGCTTACGTTTTGTTGGTTGTCTTGTCATTTTGACCAACAGCACGTCTTGTACTGTAGTTTGTAGGTGTAGTTATAGTCATGCCACAATTAACACGACTCAAAGTTAACTCTGTGTCACCTTGATAATTGGCAATAAACAAATAAACAATTACCAATTACCAATCAGTTACCATGTAAGCTAGACCCGCCTGTAAGAGCTACACACTTAAACAATTTAGATAGCTTGTTTAAGATTTAATTATTAAGGTAAATGTCATGTGTCCG
Organism: Calliostoma canaliculatum; assembly: GCA_032361085.1. Taxonomy (NCBI): domain Eukaryota; kingdom Metazoa; phylum Mollusca; class Gastropoda; order Trochida; family Calliostomatidae; genus Calliostoma; species Calliostoma canaliculatum. The sequence continues at coordinate 7,300 of JAULCD010119088.1, forward strand.
CTGTAAGAGTACTTGTCATGACATGGCCGCTATGAGAATACTTGTCATGTGTCCGCTGTAAAAGTACTTGTAATGTGTCATCTGTATAAGTACTTGTCATGACGTGTCCGCTCTATCTGTTCTTATAATGTGTTCGCTGTAAGTTTCGCTGTAAGAGTATAATGTGTCATTGTACAAGTACTTGTCAATAGTGTTTTAAACATATTTATTTCCTTGTTTTATAGGCATTTATAGAAGTTGTAAGGACAGACTGTTTATTTCCGTAAAGTGCATCTGGGTTGGTAATAAGCAACAAGTGACTTACTAGTTGTAACAAATACTCACCTGGAGTCATGTCCAGTAGACCCGCTTCCATGAAGCCTTAGTATGGTTAACAAATCTAAACCCTCTAGTTTTGTATTTCTTAAATCTTGATTTAAATAAACTTTTTAAAATCATCCATTAGATTTTCAGTATATGTTCATTTTAACATTTACACCGAAAAACCATGCCATCTTCTCCTATATGTTTGACATTGTTAGTGGTACTATTTCACGTTCTGAAGCCACCTAATACCAATACACGAGTATGACTGTGTGAGTTTCAATAGACTGGGACAAACAAGTTAATCTTAGTTGATTACCTCAGTAAAAGGTCGACAAAACTTTGTGCTAATAAAATACAGTAGCTTAGTTCCTCCCAAACAGGAAGAAGAGAGGACGATGTGGCTTGTCTGGCGATGAAGGAACTGGTGCAGCAACGCCGGACCTCAACTCTTAAAGTGCCAAGTTCAACATTTGCCCGTTTCAATGTCCAACTACAAATTATTGATAGGCTTCTGAAAACCTATGGTGTGATAATTTGTTTAAAAGGCCTCCTTCAAGGAGCTCTTTTAAACAAATCATCACACCATATGTGTTAAACAGCACAAGGTGATCACAGGTTGTAGGTCTACTGAAAGTAACTCTGCAGTTTAAGGGTTAAAGAGTGTCGTGTTTTGTGGCACCAACAGCCAACATCTTACCATTATTCATAGTTGGATAATGTCTGCTGGATATTGCCTCTGGCGTGGTGTTTTAATAAATGGACTGCTACACGTGACCATCCATAACAGAGAGAGAACATTAAAACCTTTCGAATTTGGACAGTTTCATTTTATGTAAACCCTTTCTGGATAATTTTATTCGGATTTAGTTAGTGGTCACTGTAGGTACATGTCTGACAAGTGTGCACTTATTACTGTTTATGATTGTTTTCTGTATACAAGTAAAAAGGTGTGACACCAGTTCCAAAGCGATTTCTGCGCTACGACAGTCGAAAGCCAATGTTATAATTTAGCACTTACGATCAACTTAGCCCACGGTCGTTTTGAGGACTGGGGAGCTGTTTTATGGTGCTGACTTGTGATTCTTTTGGGAATGCATTTAACACCCCAACAGTAGATGTTCATTGTCTTAATCCTTACAGTGCTAAATAGGGGTCAGTAGATTTTTAAACTGTGACCACCTTGTGCTGTTAAAAACCTGTTCTTTAGTAATTTGTTTAAAAGAGCTCCTACAGGAGCTCTTTTAAACAAATTACCACAGAACAGGTTTTCAACAGCTTATTTTGGGAGGAATTTGGACAATGAAATAGAAAACAAAATTGAGCTAAGCACTTTAAGGGTTAAATCCTGCTAAAATTAAGGACTAAAAATCAGTAGGATACTTTAGAAGGTACTGATTCAACAAGAGTCGCACTTTTAGATTCAACCCGTCTAGCACAAGACATATATTCATAGTAACAATACATAAGATGCCCATTTGTCAGCACAATACAGAAGACAATTACACATGTAAATTTGATCTTCCGAGGAATTATTAAGTTAAATGACGTCTTTCATGTACGTAGTCGCTGTCAGTTAGTGTCAGCGGACTAACTGTGATGAGTACATTCAGTTAGGGGACATTCAGTCAGACTGTCTGTGAATTACAAAGTAGTGTCAGAGACCCAGGGTCCTTTTTCCGAAGCTCTCGTGAGGCTAAGACCGCTCATTCCGAGAGCGCTAAGATGCAAGTAAAGACGTCTCAGCCTTACAGGAGTTTTCTAGAACAGAACCCAGGGTAGGTAATATTGCAAAAGTCGATGATAATTTTAGTAATTCACATATTCATATCTTGAACTCCCAATCACACTATAGATATAAAGTGGTGAAATAAACAACAAAATAATAATAATATATTATAATATTAACCATGTCATTTGTGTAACAAAGATGACCGACCAGTCGTGACCAAGACATGAATTATTTATTCTTAAAATGTATCTGGGCCCGGTTCTTCAAAGCGATTTAAGTGTTAAGATGGTCGTAAGTGATTTTTGTAAACAATGCCCTGTGAAGTTGTGTTTTATAATAAGTTTACCACTGTCGTAGCGCAGAGATCGCTTTGAAACCAGTGTCATTCGACACCGGTTCCAAATCGATCAGAAAGACAGACAGACAGATAATTCATTTAAGTTTCACCTTATATACATATATATTATACATGTCAAACACAGCTAAGAGTACACAAGCCGTTCCACATGGAACTACGAGAGACTATGTATATGTATAAAAATAAGTAATGTTTACATTAAAAATATATTATTGATACGACAGTAAACCCATGTTAAATTTTAGTACTTTTGATTAGTTAGCCTAAGATGGCTTTGGGGAACGGGGCCTTGGTCATTGTGTCAAGGATTAAAACCAATCAGTGATTTAAAGTCAGTCACATTAAGAGCGATACTGTGTAATTTCCCAGCGGGTCGGAAGGATCATTGCTGATCAGACACTTTCCTCATAGTGTCATAAGTTAGTGTCTTACAATGCACCGTCCTAATTTTGACCGCAACATTTCATAATTAAAAATTCGTTTTATGAACAGAAAGGGAAATGAAAATACACCTTTGTAGTTTGTGAATATTTCAATGCAACCTCTGAAAATACGTGAAGGATGTGAGTCAAAATACAGCCGTTGGTGATACTTTAAAGAAATAACTTAAAATGTTAACTTTAATATTTTTCTTGTTAACAGTAACCGTCTTATTTACTGTTGTAGTCTTCGTGGACGATAATGCTACACCCCACAGAACACGCGTGATTGTCGATAACCTCCGCCAGGAAGACATCACTTCATTCCTTGACAGTAAGGAATTCAGATCTGAGTTCAATTGAACACGTGTGGGACATTTTAGGCCGTAGGATTCAAGACCTTGCTCAACTTAATGTGAGTTTTCATCAGGAATGGCACCAGCTGCCCTACAGCTTCGTCGTCTCATTCAGTTCATATGGTGGCCGAGAGGGGCCATCGCAATATCGCGTTTTATAACCCACGCGGTATGGCGATACCGCGATACCGCGATACCGCGATAAGACGACACGACATGGCGATAGCACAACACGACATGGCGATATTGTGATATCACGATAAGACGACATGGCGATAGCACAACACAACATGGCGTGTTGGGCTATCACTATGTCGTGTCGTCTTATTGCAGTATCGCCATATCGCGTGGGTTATAGAAAGCGATATTGCGATGGCCCCTCTCGGCCACCATAAGTTCAAGACGGATTGTGCAGTCAATCATGTTAATGAGGGTTACACAAATACTGCCTTCTTGTTTTGGTGTCTTCAGTAATGGGTCAGTAACTGTCAACATCCATATACAGTAAGAGAACATTGTTGTTACATTCAAAGATTTTCACCTGTCAAATTTAGCTGTTTTACACAAGTTACTACGGTGACTCTCCATAAATGACAAACTGGATAATTACAAAATACTATTTTGGTTTTCTTATATATAAATTTTGCTTAGCCTTAGGCATTTACTTAATAACAATTATATATTTGTCAATCAAGTACATGCAATTACTTTATCTTACGACAGTTATTGAATATTTATCACATAAAGAATTATTTTGTGCATAACGTTGTTTTGTACTGGAAAGTTCAGTGCCCCGTTCCTCAAGGCGATCTTCAGGGACGTTCACACGGTGCAACTACTCTCTCAGATTAGTTGCACCGTGTGGACGCCCCGTTAGGCTAAGT
>JAULCD010119199.1:0-11351 GCA_032361085.1 Calliostoma canaliculatum
ATTTGTTTTACACTGTATATCAGACAAATACAAATTGACCAAGTCATGGAATTATATCATTTTGATAAATTGATCTTACTGTCAAAGTCTAACAATGTTATGTAGGAGGCGGGCCAACCCACTGTGTAAGCTAAAACTGTCTGTGTACGAAGTGCAAAGATCACTTGGCGTTAATTATCACAATTTTTACTCCATTGTGATATTATGTCTAAATAGTTAAAAACGAATATTTATGTAATGAAAACTGTGCAAAAAAATTAACAAAGATTTAACACATGTCTGTCTAAATCTGCATACACGTGTAAATAAAATTACATTTTGCTGTTTGACTAATTTGACATGTGTCGTTATCTAATGTTTTGTTACTGAGTTTTCTATGAGGGCGCATTCAATGTCTCTCCTTATTAACTATTACTGAGCTAGTTCCGTACAAAGAGCTAACTACACACTATGATTTGTCGTGTTAAACTAGTGACTTTCAAAGCTATTTCACAGGCATTTTTACAAGTTGTAAGGGGGTATAAAATATTCCATTACAGTGTTTTTCATAATAGTAAACATGTACTTAGATAAGTGATGACTTTATGAAACTAGTTTCATTATTGCCACGTATGTCATATGTGTAATGTTAATATTGTCATTTATCTATGCACACTTTCACAAGAACACGAGTGTTGGTTCCATAAATGAGATTCTACATGTATGTTATACACTGAACAACAAAAGTTCTTGTGACGCCATTCAAAATTTTGTGAAAAATAACATAAACAACAATACTAGACAAATATATGTAATGTACAGTACAGACATCTACCTTGTGAATGTTAAGTATTATGAAGAATAGGAAATGTCTGTAAACTGTAAGAAACGCCATTTTGTAGGGCTAAAATCAAAGTTCGCTCGGTATTACCAGGACGTCACGATCTCATACCGCCCTAAGCGTCGACGTTTGGTTTATGATGATATATGCCTTAGACCAAGGATTGTTGCTGCCGCAATCGTTGCTGGTTAGAACCGGTTTTGGAAGGTTTGACATACGTGTGTCAAATCAGGTTTTTATCTAAAGGTTGTTAGCGGTGGTTGGCCACTGCAATAACGGTCTCTCATGAGATTAACTGCTGATGATCTCGACTACACAAGTTCTATATTGCATTTTTAAAGATATTAAATCGTAATTTTTTGTTGTGCGATTCCAACTCAGAGCACTTTAAGTGTTCGCCATCGGTCATTTTTATAAATCCTTGTAATAAAAAATGTCAACTTCTGTTTTAAATTAAAGTAAACTGATTAAACAATTCCTTTTTTACAATGAAAAAGTCTCTCCACAACTCTTGTTTAAATACCCACAGAATTGCTTCCTTTGCACACAAACGCAAGCGGAAAGTCATTTTCGCTGAATTTTCAGACAGGCACCTCAAGGATGCGTTTGCACGCTCTCTTATCATATTGTGGACGTGTGTTTATAGTTTTGATTTGACTAAATCTAAGGGTGGGCAAATAAGGGTTTTTTGGTCACTGAGATACATAACATGAGTGTTTTCTAATGCTATTTTTATGCTGAACACAAATCTGATAAGTTCTTTTGTCTACCATCATTTCTTATGTTAGTTCCGTGACGTTTTTAAAAATGGCAACAAAAACGTTTTTTCACTGGTAAACAAAGCATTTGACGCCTAACTACACTCATAGTATGCTTATCTGTAGGTTTTATAGTGCTTAGAATTAAAAAAAACAGAATAGGACCCCATTAATCCATGCTTGTCGTACAAGCTGGCTAAAATATGGATCTTTTGCTGTAGCTTTTCTTTCTGTCAGTCTCTTTTTTTCATCTGCTACTCCAACGGTGTGCCTCTTGTACACCACATGGCGATATAGCTGCAATATTGCTGAAAGCCATTTAAAACTCTATTTCACTCATTTGAATAGAATCTATTATTTTCGATTTATCAGTTATCAGTTATCAGTTCGCATTCACTAAAAGTTGACACTGGAAAACTGTATATAAATTATTTAGCAAATTAATAATGGTTTGTTGAGAAATTCCAAAGGAAATTAAAACAATGAAAATCCGCTGAATAATTTCTATACATTTTTTTCAATGGTGATATTTAGGTGAAATTAGCACAGCTATCAAATACTGAAAGAACATCCTAACTACCAGTAGCTGAAATTTGATTTTTAGAAGTTTATTAATATATTGTATGTTATATTTTTATTTTTTATTTTAATCTGCATTTTTAACATACAGTGAGAATAAATTGCAATGTAACACTATTGGTTTCGCAGTTACCAGGCACAGCTCGCACATAATCACATTGGTGATGCAGCCTTTCCTCCTGTCATAAACCTTGCCGACGTGATATAACTGAAAATTGTTTGAAAGGGTGTTAAACTCAAACTCACTGACTTACTTAATTTTAACTGTCATTTGTGTTGATATTCACATAATAATAACATTATTTCCAAGTTATTCCAACCTTCCACGAATAACTATTGGTTTGTGCAGTGATTTCCTCAACTGAACAAAAGTTAATAATAAATAGTTTCAAAAACGGCAGATAAATGTAAAGAAATTTCAAACATTTTGTGTTGAAATGATACGTCCCAGGCCACTGTTTTACAAAGCTGTGTTAAATTTAAGACTACGTAAACCATGTTCCAAAACCAGAGGTTTAAGTTTAAAAATGTCAAGTTGTTGTAAACTGGGCACTTCCATAGAACAAAACCCATTTGTTTAAGAAAGTGTGCGGTTTACAATGTTTTTTGACATTTCCAAACCTAAACCGTAGGTCCAGCGAAATTATTTATGATGGCTTTGTGAAATGGCACCCTGCTTGTGCTGAACATGTAAAAGGTGGGTTAAGTAGAATTTCCTTACGAAGGTGAATCAGCTATAATTGGTTATATTTGCAAGATAAATTAATATGGAGACTAAAACCATTAACGTATGGTGGCCGAGAGGGGCCATCGCAATATCACGTTCTATAACCCACGCGATATGGCGGTACCTCGATAAGACTACACGACATGACGATAGCACAACACGACATGGCGATATTATCGCCATGTCGTGTTTTGCTATCGCCTTGTTGTGTTGTGCTGTCGCCATGTCGTGGTGCGCTGTCACCATGTCGTGTTGTGCTGTCTTCATGTCGGTCGTGTCGTCGTATCACCGTATTGCAATGTCTCGTGAGTTGTAGAACACGATATTGTGTCAGCCCCTCTACGCCATCAGTAAGATAATTTGATATGGAGACGAAAACAATAATTCCACTGGGCAGTCAAAATATATCTGTACAAACACAGTACAACAGTACAACAGAATAGGTTTCAACTGCTTAGTGTGATGGACACTAAAATCAACATAACACTATTAGTGCTCCAAAGTTTACCAACAACTCACAGGTAGAAATATTGAAGTAAGTTTTAAAATGTACTAGTAATATTACGTGACAGCTTGCACAGGGTGATATTGATTACATTTTAACAACATTTTGTTATTTCATCTACATGCCATAAAACAGTAGTCATATCAAACAAAACTTAACAAAATGAACATTATATTTCTCCTTAGCGTTGAAAAGGCATGAATTGATGCTACACACAGAGACAAAATTATCGAAAGAACTCTGTTCGATTATACTGATGGTGTTTGACTCGATGTAAGCGCTGTATTACGTATGTAAATCAATAGTGTCTCAGTGTTCTTTGTTCAACAAATATTGAACAATAAGTAAACGTTGGAATAAAATTACAGGATGAGGTAAAGATCATAATGTGTTTATGTTGAGTTACAAAAAAAACAACAAAAAGAGGACAATACCCAGTGCAAAAAACTATGGCTATAACAGGTCTATTTGAATTTAGTCAATTTTCATTAATCTCTCCTCGGAAAGTTCATTACGTTTGCTAAACAGTGAAAAATGTCAGTAATTGGTGTAACCTCCTTCAGCTTGAGTCAATGTTGACCTAGTAACTCGTCTGATCTGTTCCTATGTGAGAATCTTTCACTCCTGATGTAGTGTCTGTTCCAATTCATCAACATTGCCTCCCTCTGCTGGAGTTCACGTCCACGATTGTCCCAGATGTACACATTTTATTTATTTATTTTTGTTTAAATAGGAAAGTTTACTACTTATTTTGTAGTTGAAATGTTTTGTCTATAACTGAATACACTGGCTCATGCGCCCTCGTTTATGGATTCAATAAAATGCATTAAGTTCTTCGTCCCATGCTCTGCATTGATTTTGCCCACATACATGTGTGTATTAAAGGATTAATGTCATGTTAAGTAATACCTTTACTGTTATATACAACTAAACTTAACAAAATGATAAAGTTTTTTATAGTGGAACGTCAATACTAAGTCCTGGGCCCCGTTCCTCAAAGGGATATGTGGCTAAGCTGACCATGGGCCCGTTGTACAAAGACGTCATAACTTTACGACGTCCTAAACCTTGTCACTGATTTAATGAATTTGGTCTACATATGCAACGAATGGTTGTAAACTGTGCACTTTCTACAAACATGGCTTGTTTTTTCTTTGGAAAGTGCACAGTTCACATCGATTTTTTTTGCATTTGTGGACCAGATCCATTAGCCGAGTGACATGGTTTAGGACGTCGTAAAATTATGACGTCTTTGTAAAACGGGCCCCAGAAGTGCTAAAAAATATAACATTGACAAACGATCGTCGAAGCGCAAAGATCGCGTAGGAACCGGTGCCATTCAGCAATACCTGCGCTTCTACAGTCGTAAGCTGATGTTATATTTCAGCAATAAAGATTAATTTAGCCTAAGAAAGCTTTGAGGACTGGGGCCCAGCACTTTAAAGGTTAAACTCAATGAATACATAACACAATGCATTCCTAAAATGTCCATTGCTTATTACAAGAATACTGCACTTTGTTATATTATACATGTTAACATTCATGTCAAGGTATTTGATTGTAATAATATCTCCGGCATGACTGTCATTGTGACGTCACAAAAGGGCACAGACAAAAAGTCCGAAAACATTAATGATTTATGTCATGGTATGATTTTGACAATATCTTCTGATATCAAATATACACCTCGTCATAAATATCGCACCAAATATTTTCAAAGTAATTCAAAAATATAAGTTCCAGTATTTTAAACTACATATTGTATATACTACTCTATTTGGGAGCATAATATAAAAAACACCCTGTTCCAACTGCACATGCATGCTTTCGTTCACCGCGCTTGTCTCGGGGGGGAAGGGGGGTGGGGATCAGTTTGACAAATATGACATGAGCTTCTTTTGGCGTATGTTATGTTGGCAAACACAGGTAAACTTTAGTTGTAGGCATAAATTTTGATCAACCAGTAAAATGCCCGAGCGTCCAGTGCCTCTTAACCAAATATTGCAAATTGGTATGCACAAGACTGGTATGTCATGTCGTGCTATTGGAGCACAACTGAACATTAATCACACTGTCAACAGGAGGCTAATACGTAAGCATACTGTTTCCGGTAATAGATGCACCGATAATTGGACGTCCTAGAAAATCCAACGTCAGGGAGTATATTTCTCTCGTACACCAAGGCAGACAAAGGCCAAAGTCTACTTGTATACAGCTGCGTCATGGATGGCATCCTAACAACACCATCAGACGGCGCCTAAACCCTGCAGAATTGAGAGCAAGACAGCTAATCAGACATCCACTTCTTACAAATCAGCACCACTAAGCCCATTTAGCCTGGTACAGAACATGCCAGATGTACCCAAACTTGATCCTGAACAGCGTTGTTGTGCCTCATTTCGATTATCATTCTCTCGCCACAGGTCCAGTTTTCATGAACGATAATGCCGTACCACTTTGTACCCGAGCTGTTGTTAGCATCTCCAACACAACGTCATTGAGACACTGCCCTGGCTTGCCATACGTTCAGACATTAATCCTATTGAGCATTTGTGGGATATTTTGGGGCGCAGGGTGAGAGCAAGGGATCCTCCACAACCTTCAGGAATTGACCCATGCATTGTACTATGAGCGACAGCAAATCCCCTAACAGAGAATCGGACGTCTGATGACCAGCATAAGACAACTTGTAGAAAGTGTTATCCAGGTGCGAGGCGGTTACAACAGATAGTGGTTATCCAGACATTGTGGACCTTACTAGTGTAAGCGACATTAATGAGAAATGAACTGTGTTGTGTCTGTTACGACCCCAGTAGCCATACTTATTTAATCTTATTTTACAGTGATTTAGTGAAATTGTGTTTGCCACAATTAAACCCTCAGTTAGTGCTCAAATTCGGCTTTGTGTTGACATTTTTTTCTGATTGAACGTTCACATGAGGTCATATAAACATTTTAATGTGTTTTTCTCAGCACCATTTTTAGGATGTTGATGATCTAGTTTTATTAAATGAAAAAAAGTGGGTGGTGCAATATTCTTGACAGGGCGTATCTATCAACACTCGTTAATAAAAGTTTGAAACTCCTCAGCAAGCCTCCACGTTTTAAATCTTTATTAACTAGTATTGCTATATTTGATATCAGATGACACTCGGGTGAGATTCTTTATATATTTACTTCTGAGCTCAACCAGGTTTGTGCGTGTCAGCTCTACCAATCAGTTAAAAGCCAGAACACATCTTTTAGCAGTACATCTGTTTCTTCATGTTCACAATGAATTGGTCAATACCAAAAACCTGTTTATCATTTATTATCACATTTGAAACCAATAGTGTTTTTTTATCCAAATAAAAATAAATAGAACGTCATTTACAAAGGAACCTGTCAGCGCAATTTATAAATGACTAAACATATATTAATCCTGGTTTCAGAAGACAATAGAATTTTAATTTAAATCTGTGTTAATATTCACAGCATCGCGAAGATGGCGTATGAGCTAGATTCACTGTTTTGTTTGACAATGATGTCAATTTGTGCAATGATAAAGAATATTTTACAATGAATTCACCACTGAAATAAACATAATATCTTCAGTGTTGACCAAATATATAAAAATTCGTAGCACGTATGTGTTAAAATGATAAAATGTTCGGGGTTGACATTCGAAAGGTGAGATAAATGTCATATTCTACTTCAAAGAAGCATGCTTAATTGACTTTTAGACTAAAGTCGTAGCTGCAGTACGCTTTAAAATAGATCGTGTCGGTCCGTGTGTGTAAATAACTCACGACAGCAGCAAATATAAACACATTACCGCAATTGGTAATTTAAACATTAAAATCAACATAAAGTCATTAGTTTTAGCGAAACTTAAAGGTTGAAATATTGGAACATTTCTCAAAACCTCTAACAATCTACAACAGCTCGTACAGCTTGTGTAGCCTCATATCAACAACATTTTATCACATTTTCACAAAACATTGATAACAACTCAATACTATGTTTATCATATTTCTACTAAGTGTTGCTGTTAGCGACAAAACGGCGTGGGTGGATATTAGAAAAACATTAATGCAAGATAAAATAGAAATGTACAACAGACAAATTCCACCAACAACAAGCAGCAACCGGCCAGTGACTGTTGAGATAGGATTTGGTCTGATATCTCTCGTGGACATTGACGAGAAACAACAGTCCATGACAACAAATGGATGGATCAACGCCCTCTGGCGAGACACACGACTTTCGTGGAATCTCACTGACTACAATGTCCCGGATGTGTACTATTACCAGAAAAACATTTGGATTCCGGATTTGTACATAGACAACACCTTAAAAGATCGCAAGTCTTTAGGATACAAAGATATGCTGTGTTTAGTCACTGCTGATGGTGATGTTCTCTGGATGCCTGGGGATTTGTATACAACGCAGTGTGAACTCGATGTAACCACTTTTCCTTTTGACGCACTGACCTGCAAAATTACAATCACAAACTGGACCGTACACAACACTAGTTTAATCTTAAAGCCGATTTCAGCATCTCACTCATTCAAGACCATTATTATGAACAAGGATGCCGCGAATGGTCTCTGGAGTATTACAAAAATTGCGCTTCATTACGAAATGCGAGACTATTTTCACTCTGGTTCAGTTAACGTTGTGTTGGACCTAAAGCGATGTCCATCGTTTTATATTGTGAATCTAATTTTACCTCTGATGTGCTTGTCCTTCCTCATGTGTTTGGTTTTCATCCTGCCTACAGAACATGGAGAACGAGTCAACCTGGCAATGTCCATCTTATTGTCCTTTGTGGTGTTTCTGACCATTCTTGGTGACCACCTGCCCAAGACGTCCAAACAGACCCCAATCCTCACAATCTATCTCACGGTTTTGCTCGTTATTGGAACTCTGTCAGTGTTTCTCACGGTGGTAATGTTGAGGATATCATCGTACACTGATTCAAAGACAATCCCAAACTGGATCAGGCGATGGATGAGTGTTGGACGTAGGGCAGACAACAGTGGCGACACAGAAGAAATGATGAGTATTGTGGAGAAGACAGGCGGAGGGAGAAGAAGGAAGATAGATACAGAAGGAAAAACAGTGAAAACAGAAGGACGAAAGTGTGTGATAAAGCAAATAGAAGAAGAAACAGACAGTGGAATTTGTTTGACCAACTCTCAAGGACCAAACACAAATGTGATGACAACCTGTATTCTGTGGAAGGATGTGTGCCAAAATCTTGATCGTGCTTTCAGATTTAGTTTCGTGTTTGTAGTCTTGATTACAAACATAATTTACATTGTGGTCGTTCTGTCGCTATCAGGTTGGCCACATTCCTGCTAAATATGCCCTTCACTTTCGTTCAGTTCAGTACAGTTTTCGACACCAACCCAACAGGTTCGTATTTCAAATAATAAATCTTTGCGAACTCGCCACATGTGAACTGTCTAATGGAATGCATTTATTTATAGCAATTTCAACACTTCTCGCAATTGTGGGGGTGAATAGTTTTTATATGACATAGTGAGTTATGACACTTTACTATGTTACATTGTATGTTTTTATTTGGTGAAATAAATTAAAACATCTGCTGAATGTGCTATATGGTTTAGCTGCTATGTTTAAAGCTTTTTTTTAAAAAGTTGATGGAGGTTTAAAAGTTCTTAATGATAGAATGTTTAACACATATTGAATCTTTCTATTGTAGTTCTTTAAAGCATGGCATGAGCAATATTTATATCTTTATCAAAAGTATTTATCCCCAAAACTATGCTTTTTATATATGATGATTCAATGAACTGAATCGTTAAGTTTAGTTTTTCCTTGCCAAAATCAAAGTAATTGTGCACTTTCTTGATAAAACACATTTTCATTAGACAGTGCACACCTCACACGTATGACAGTGCATACCTCACAAGTATGACATTACTAAGTCAAAACTACCCAGGCCCCGTTTTGTAAAGCAATTTTAGGCAAACGTTGATCATAAGTTATTTTTGAAACAATTTTCTGTGGATACGTTTGTTATTATCAGCTTACTACTGTCGTAACACAGATATTAATTTTGAAATGGTGCAGAATGGCACTGTTTTCAAAGTGATCTTTGCGCTAAAATAGGCAACTTTATAATTTAGCTTTTACGATCAAGTAAACTTTGAGTATCTTTAAGGAACGCGGTCCTGGTTAGTAAAGCACTCTCTCGGCTGAATATTTGTATTAGTTTTCATATGCTATTTAGATAGTAACAAACACAACATGTGTTACATTTAGAATCACACTAATATCGGAAAAAAGTAAATATTGGTTCACTCTTAGAGTCAGACACAAAATCGCCAGCACTTAGCATTTCAGCACTATTCAGCCAACGAAACTTTGCTGAAAATAAAGTCCAGCAACTCATAGTTAAACTGAAAGTACGCTCAATATCCTCTGATACGTGATAGACATGTGGAATAATGTGATACTCATTGATGGTTAGTAATCTATCCCAGCCAAATCACCACTAGGGCCCCCATAATAAATATTGTGGTTCCGACCACACGTTTTTCAATTTTAGGGTAGGACATTCGGGAATTGTATTTTTTATTGATTTTTTTCCTGATATCAAATTTTAACCCTTAAAGTGCTGAATGAATTTCAGTCAAGTTTAAAACACCTTGTGCTTTTCAAAACTTATCCTGTGATAATGTTTTCAAAACAATTACGACAGGATAGTTTTTAACAGCCTGTATCAGTTTAAACACTAGAATTTTATTTGTCATTATGATAATAAAAAAGTTAGGATCGGCACCTATGTTATAGGCAAAGTCGGGTAATCGGAACCACTACAATTTGTTTTATTTGGCCTATTACTTCTTCTGTGTATGTGCTTTTAACAAGAGTGAACTTTAAACCGTATTAATCTTTTTTTTGTGTGATGTATATTTGGGGTTATATTGACACGTATTGTGCTTATTTAAAGAAAATTGGATCAGTCGATTGTATCACGGTGATTCTATGGTTATTAAGTATGCTTTTTGTGTTATTGTCAAGTTTGTCAGATTACAAATGAGTACTGAAACAGTACTGTTGCAACAATATTTAATGTGAATATAAAACAATTTATTTTTAGTACTTTAATTTTAACAATAGACACAAGATACATGTTTTGTATGTAGACCCTCAACAATGCCTTGTAAATACTTAAGTTATCATTTACGACGAATAGCGTGATTTTGTATATAAGTCTTTATGGCCCAGTCATTTCTTTATAAAAAGCGATCCTTCCCGCATGCTTGTCACATTATTTAATGACCCTTCCTTAAAGAACAACACTTTTGTCACGACCTTTCCAAAGATGTATATTTTGTTAATGACCCTCCCTGCAAAATTGTAATATTTTTAGTGACCGTACCCTGAATTCCTCCGATCCACCCCCACCCACTGTGATTAATGACCGGTCCCTTATGTTGCATACAAAAGTTACACAGTCTTGTCGATGACTTTATGTAACCGTTTAAAACACAAAATTAATAAGCATGTTTTTCGATAAAAAAAGTGATCAGTTCAGTCAGCTTCTTCATTAAACACTTTACACTGTCTTTTAGGTGAATCGAATTACGTTGTTCTGCTTAAGGTATCACTGCAGAATATCATTGTATTTATTATGTTATCTTTGTGTGTGAAATAAACTAGTGTTAAAAACCTCCCCTGAATGTGTTTGTTCATTTTGTCCTCGAACAGTCAACACATATGTTGTGACTTCTTTGATGGGTATTTTCTTAAAGTTGGCGTGATGAACAATGAAAGTATTCTATGGATATCAACTTCTTTATTGCAATTTGTGCAATGTCGCACAATTTGCAATAAAGAAGTTGATACCCATAGAATACCTCCATTGTACAAACAAGTAAAGAACCTGGGTGTCACATTCGACCAGAACATGTGCACCAAAGCTACGGCACTAGCTACAGCAAGATC
>JAULCD010119310.1:0-11351 GCA_032361085.1 Calliostoma canaliculatum
AGGATTCTTTTGCATTTGTATATAAAATCCATCAATTTTAAACAATGTACCATCACTTCTAAATGTCTGAGTATTTTAAAGCTAATTTATCTTCTTGTCAGCATGTGGGAGATGGCTGCAAGCGTCTCCAAAGCGTAGAGGTGATTGGGTGACTTTTACCTCTTGTATTAGTCTTGTTGACACTGTACACAAACTTGGTTTTAAATTATTCGTGTATTCACGAGATAAAGTGCCGTTTTTTATTTATAAATTTATTGCACATATGTTTATTTATACATTTATCATTGTGGGCAGGGGAGTGTAGCCAAAGGTTTTTATTTACCCCATTGATAGTATAATTAAGCATTACGTCACATTGCACGGGGCAATAGGACTGGGGTTAATTACATTGATGACTTACATGTATAAACATGTTTAAACATTCGTGCGTCGCCTCGAAATCCGAATCGATGATTGACCTTAGCATAAAAAACGAGTAAAAAATAAAGACGTGCAAATTAAACAATCTGGCATACCTGTCAGACAAAAACAATAAACGTATACATGTATTTATAACCGGGGATTAATTTATTAACATTTACCTATATTTACAAAAGTACTTTATCAATAGTGATTACATAATTTGATTAGTCACGATGATGCACTTATTTACGATTTTGATTATATTTTTATTAGATACTGAACAACAATATTTTACTCGTAATAATGATAGTTGATAATTACAGTAATATTGCATTTTAATATTTTTATTAAGCAAAAAGTCGTTTTAACGCTCGGACCTAATGACACATTACACTGAGCCACGTAGGTTGGATTTAAAATGCCAAAAACTATTAAATTGTTATTTTAAAATAAAACGTGTTTACAAAAAGTTTGATGTTTTTCTTTGAACATTACACATTTTCAAAAGTACTTGTGTCATCTGTAAACAAAACCCACATGCCTGGTTACCGTTCCTAAAAGCGATCTTAGTGTTAAGATGATTGTAAGTGATTTTGTAAACAATGTCCTTGTGAATTGTTTTGTATCATTGTCTTATCATGTCGTAACAAAGAAATCGACACCGGTTAAGAATCGATATCTGCTCTACGACAGTCGTAAGCCAATGTTATATGTTAGCACTTACCATCAACTTAGGCTAAGATAGCTTGTCTGGTGTGTTAATAAAAGAAACATCTGACTGAGAGTCTTATTAGGTGTTTGTGAAATCATTTTCTGGACCCTGTTTCACAATGTATTCGTAAACTTACGCCCTCTTACACCAGGGCCCCGTTCCTCAAAGCGATTTTAGCTAAGTTGATCGTAAGTGCTTAAATACAGCATTTTCTTACAACTGTCGTAGCGCAGAGATCGCTTTGGAACCGGTGTCATTCGGCACCGGTTTGAAATCGATCTCTGCTCTACGACAAGCGTAAGCCTACGTTAAGAAACAACTTCACAGGACAGTGTTTAAAAAATCCCTTACGATCAACTTAGCCTAAAATCGCTTTGAGGAACGGGGCCCTGGTCATTTCGGCAACATACATTTCAAAGCTGTACATATGAATCACAAAACCTCCGTGATTGCATCTGGTGTTCGCGATGAGTGAGCATGTCATGCCCTACTTGTAACACCCTTCATACACCGAGTTTTTATGAAAGTTTAAAACATTTATAACAATTTGGGAATCACTTTTTTTTAAATCAAGTCACATTTGAATGATATTTTAAGATATCTCGACAAACATTATCCTGTATCTGTTAATAGACACTCTGTCGTGCCATATCCTATACTTGTCATTGTATGACTGCAATAGTTTGTTTCCACTGAGACTAAATATCGCAGTCGTACATTGACTATGACATGAGATGACGATAGCTTGTCAATCAACCACGTGTTGTGTGGTAGACATAAACAAACGTACACAGCCTAATACCAGCGACCTGTTTGCGTCAATTGACTGCAAGTAGCCAGGGCCGCAGTATTATTCCTAAACCTTAGTTTAATAATGGAATTTCACTTTTGTTATCATTGACTCTAATTTCGGCGAAATGAATATTATTTTGATTATGTCTGTGTACAACACGTGATAATGTACTTCGCAGATAAAGTACATAAATATATAACGTGAACGTCAGGTTGATCTATCATCATCTATCATCTATCATCTACCCAGACAGAGTTTGATGGCCATAAAGGGAATTCAGATGTGCAAGATGCATGGGTCAGTGGTATATTCAGGGTGACGGAATTAAGACATTGGCTTGTAGCCATGCTATTGCTTGTTACATGTTGGGCCAATACGTTTGGTTAATACATTTTCAAATTATTGTCAGATGCATTTACTGCAGATATAAAAACACATTTGTTAATCAAATTAAAACCAATGTTACAAGTTTGGCGCTGTTCCCCCAAAGCCTGCCTTTATTTGGAAAGTGCACACTTTACATCAACTTTTGCAATTTGTAAACTTGATTTATTGACGTTGTTTATGAAGTCGTAGAATTATGGCGGTTTTGTGACACGACACCCATGTGTATGTCAAAGGGTATGTTTTTCTTCATCTCTCTTGTACACAGTTCACAAAGTCAATAGATGTCGAGACATAAAATTTTAATGAAAAGGTAATTGATACATGGAATAGCCTTGAGAATGTCATGGAGACATGGTTCACGCGGTTTACATGGTTAACATTTTGTCCAGTGTATACATCTGTCAACAAATAAGGTGTTATTTTAACTTGCGATGTTACATCACATCATTTGGCTCTGCTCCCCGCCTTGGTTTCTTTATTGTTTTATATAATTTTGACTTCTTTGTCAATTCTTTACTCTCGCAAGATGCTAAAAAACGTATCCATAGGGACCATATTATGTCTCCCCCAGTTGGTCATCAACCATGTGCGAAACGCTCTCGTCATGGTGATTTCTTACTATTATGTCGAGTCTCGCAAGTTAAAATAACACCTTATTTGTTGGCAGATATATACACTGGAAAAATGTATAGAAATTATTTAGCGTATTTTCAGAGTGTTTACTACTTTAAAAGTAAATATTGTTCACGTCATGATCAGCTAATAGATGGTTGTATCATCAATCAGTTCATCACTGTATATTATATGTACGATGACACTATTTGAAAAAGTGAATATTCTATCACTTTGCGTGGCTGAGTTCCTTTGTGAGGTTCGAACCCATACTATCAGAGTCAGGCACCTAATTGCTTGCCATACTAAGCATCCCATCACCTTAACCATCCGGCCACAGAGACTTCGACAAAACAAAGCTGATATTTAAGGTGAAGCGGCGCTCAGCACAACCCTGTGACAGGTGCAGGGTGACTCTGAGGGTGTGGGTTCGAATCCCGCATGGGACTCAACCACGCAAAGTGATAGAATACTCACATTTTAGATAGTGTAATCCTAAATAATAGATATAGTTGTGTTTGTCACTGTCTAAATGACATAAACATTTAAATGTTCATGTATGGCCATAATCCATAAAGATGTGTTACCAAAATAGAATAACATGTCTCCAGACGCAGGAAATGGAAGCACATAAATATTCACATCTGAATATAAAAACAGGTGCTATGTCAACCCTGGTAGGAAATCATGATGGGGACGTCTCGTGCATGGATGATGACCAACTGGAGGAGACATAATATGGTCTCGATGGATACGTTTTATGCCTCTTAACATTTCAGTTTTTGCATCAATGTCTAAATTGTTTACTTGTGCGACTGCTTTAGAAAGGTCATCTGCTGAGTCAGCATTGTTCAAGTTATCGATGCCAACGTGATCAAACCCCCATTCCGTTCGGAAGTGAGTTTTGAAACAGTGTCCTGTTGAGTTGTTTCTTATCATAGGCTTATGACTGTCATGGCAAAAATTGATTTGAAACCGGTTTCAATGCGATCTTTGCACTACGACATCCGTAAGCCAATGTTTTTGGCTTTTATGATCAGTAGTCAGAATTACCATTAGTCCACCCAATTTCGGATTAGACCTAATTTATGTTTCCAAATTAAATAAAGTTTGAAATGTTCCATCTCCCCTCCCAAATCACTTCTCTTAACCAGGCTACGTTTCCAGTGATTTCAGGCAGTTACCCAATTTTGCCTCCAAACTAAACAATATCCGTATGCTACTATCTTTATAAACATAATGCACGTAGGCAAATACCTATGTGATCGCAAAATGTACTCCCATTGCACATTTATAGTAAATATAATGTGTAAACATCACACAAAGGCCATCACACCTTCTATCAATGTCAAGGCCATGAAAAGGTTATTAAAACTGATATCACAATCACACTTTTTAAGATTTGATGACATTAGTCAACACCTTCGTGATGAGCGCCATCTATCCACGTGTATCCATAACATTTTTATTTTTTATTTTCTTAAAAATTGAAATAAAGCTTCAACTAATGTATCACTGGTTTTAAAAAGCCACAATACCACGTGATCCAGCGTATTACCAGCAGAACTCAAGCTCGCGCAGTGTTATTAACCAGTGTGCAATTACAACTTGCAGTTATAAAACAATAGTATCGTCGACCGGCGAGTAATAAGATACAAGCCATGGTCTGCCGCAATGTACATAGCATGTTGTTGCTCATATACCAATAATCTCACACACTTCTTTCAAATACACTGTATGTCTCACCTTACACTAGATATTACATCACAAATATTTACTAATTACGTAGGTAACCTGCCAAAACTTAGACACCCATATCTTAGACAGCTTAAAACAACAACATTTCTGGTTCAATGCACAGCTAATCCGTAAGCTGATACCTACTTGTTACAATGGACCAGTCCAGTAAAATGGGTGCTGCCTTCATTAATCCACCTCATTAATGTCTAAGTTATGGCTGTCTAAGTTTTGGGAGACAACCATTACGTAAATATGTTTTTCTAAATGCGAATGTGTTGCAAGAATAAAACTTCTGAGACCTCTATTTCCCGGAAGAGTTTAAGGGTAAACCATTCAAGAGATTACTCAAAACATTACTGATTTCAGTTACATGCACTGATAATGGGAAATGTGAATGTGTGATGCTAAATTTGCTCTTAAAATGTCCTCGTTTTTTATATTATAAGTAGTTTTCATTTTAAAACTCGCGTCGTAACTTGTCGTTTAATAACATATTTTGTAGTAAATATTTCTTACTGAACCAACTTCTAAATGCCGTTAAATAATCTTATATATCTCACATATTTATTTTATTCGCTGGTGCACTTTCTGGTTAATAAGTATGTTATGAGACAAAAAAGTGGAACTGATGGAATTTGGAAATTTCTTTTATTTCCTGTTAATGCATTATGTGAGCTAAATTGAATTTCACCGCTCAGCGTGGGCGGATATATCAATGAAGCTGTATTCAATCGATGACGTATCTTTAAGTAAAAGATTACAAACTCTTCAATTGGCGTGCAGGCGTTCCAAGAAGCACTTGTATAGAAGCATTTGGGCCTCGGTATTTGTCAGTACGTTTCTTTACCAGTGTCCTAAGAAACCCTTATCATGATGAAACTGTTTTCTTAGATTTGAAGCGTTACTTCAAGTGTTTGTATAAATATTATAAACTAATCCCATTCATAAGCTTGTTACAGACTTCTGAATGAGACTCGAGCACTAGACTAATGGGTTCCGTTTACTTGGGGCAAACGCATTGTTAACTGTGCATTTCAAAGGACAGAATTTACAAAAAAATGTCATTTGTAAATGGCGAAATACTGGAAAGGTGTCCACCTTCAACATACGTTGCTTTAACAATCGCAGTTTACAACTGTTTGTATTTGTAAACAAGCCATTTTAGTCAAGTGGAGCTAAAACAGACAAATTTGTTCCTTCATGATTGCATGATTGATGAACATTGGCGTATCTTACAACTATATTAAAGACGTCAAACAGGGACCGTTATTGCTTTTGGCTAAATCAACCAAGCAAAGGATCAATTTGTGCAGAAAATAAAAAAAATTAATTTACTGACTAAGGATTGGTGTACATATTTAAGCGGAACAAGGACTTCTCAAATATGCACGGGCAAAAACTACAGACAGCATTAAAGGGAATACCAACGACTTGTCTGAACATTTGGTATTAAAATTGGATAAAATTACTGGACAAAATGTGTGAAAAATATTCAGCGGTATCCATTGGTGTGATAAGATTTCCAGGAAATATTTGTGTACTTATATTTTCAATAAATTTGTTCGAATTAAGCAGTGACTGGTGTGGTCAGCGATGTGAAGTGGTAACGTTCTTTGCCACACTAAAAACAAGAAGACAAAGTCATCAATATCCCCCGCAATGGCGAAATATTAATGCAAAGTTTCGTTAAAAATATTTAAACAGTTTTAGGGTTCTGCTTCGGACACGAAAAGACACCCCAATTTGAGACAAAGTCTAAACTGTTTTCATGGAATCCAAAATAAAATTTAAAAATAGAAGTCACAATTTCCAAATATAGCAAAAGGCACCACTTCAGCACCTCGTTGATCTATCCGCAATTTTTTTTTGAAAAATGTTCAAGGATTTTTTAGTTCTGCTCCGGAAAAGAAGAATTTACACGGACGGGCGGACAATCGTTACAATAAAGAGGAAAACAGATAGTTTTTAAACACAACTGGCAAATCAAATTGTAAAAGGTGGCACTTCTAAAATAGTTTTAAAAGTATTAAAACCTTTTTGTTTAAAAAAAACGAAAAAAAACAGCATCAACGTTATAATGCGAGTAACTTTGTACAATTAAACAAGAATGAACAATTCACGCGACAAACATCACATTCTAAGTGCAGATATATCCCCTGGTACCGTTTATCAGTGAATTGAATAAAGTATCATTATGGAAGCTTGTGTTTTAGGTTAAAATAAGGTTGCTTTACTTTTTATGTGCTTTGTTTGAATTTTTACAACAAGTAATAAAAGCTCTTCAGAGAAGGAAACCAAGCATACGTGTTGTAATCGTAACACGCATGAAATTAGCCCCGAGGGTATGTGTGAGAAGTGGAGTGTTGAAAGAAGTGAAGTAATGTTGGGTGATAAAGTTGTGAATAGGTCCCAATGGAATAACAAGCTTGCTGACAACTCTTGGTGTATAATGAGTGGGTAATAACTGGGCATTGACGGATATAGATAATTACAAAACGTATTTCAAATGATATTTGATTCTTTTTACCTGAGCTATATGGACTGATTCATTTGGGTTATAAATGCAAAGAAAGTTGTTGTGAACCTTCTTTTTTTCAACAAAACAAATTCCATAATACTTGTAAACCATGCTCTTTTTTAAAAAAAAACACACACACAGTTTACGACAAATTTGGCATTTGTAAAATCTGTTCATTGATCCGTTGCTATTTCTACTCCATATGGAATGTCTGTTAGCTGCATTATCCTGCTTTTTTACTAAATAAGAACAAATTACAATTTGTTTTTAAATATTGTGTTCATAAAACGATTCAATTTTATATTTATTATTTAGTACAAGCTAAAGCCTGAAGCCATACATTTATTAATTAAAAAGTTTTAAAAGATGGGCCAATGACCTGCGTTTGAAAATTTTGTCTTAAAGCTCTGTTAGGCAAATTACAGGAAAGGGTTTTTATTAAACCTAAGATCAGACGCACTAAAATGACATATGATATAAACCTATTTTCATTAACACCTCATGGACACAATTGGTGCCTGTTGGTATTAAGGTTGTGAAGTCCATCTCGCTTCACATACATTTGTGATTTATTTTGTGAAAATCTACATGGCACTTCGTCCCTGCGTTCGGTTTACAAATATAATACAATTGTTTCACAGTGTGTACTTTCTAACGAATTTTTATTTTATTTAGATGATGCTTATTTAAGAACGATTTTAGCATGTGTAAACCAAGCCATGTATTGCACACCCATGCATATTCGAGATATCAGTATAGAGTGAAATCTAGTGGGCTTCCGTATTGCATCCCGTATTACACTCGTGCCGAATCTAATATTTTACCCGGCGTCAGTTTGATAAATCAATTTGCCTGATGAGTATGATTTTATCATATTTACACATCATTGAAAATATATCAATCAGGACAGATGTCAGTTTAAAGTGAAATATATACAAAAACAGATTTCATCAATGCGCAAAAGCAGGGTTTGCAAGACGCGGTGTGCATCACCTGAACATCATTAGTTTGTCTGTCAAAATGTTATTACGTGTTATATTGCAGTACCTTTTCACATATGTGGCGAAGACATGACATTCATGTACATGAAGTTCCAAATAGAAACCCCAATTGATGAGGATAAAACTAAATAACCTGTAGGAGCTCTTTTACACAAATTATTACAGAAATATTTTCAACAGCAGAAGTTGGTAACAGTTTTAAGTTGTACTCACCCCAGTTCAGCATAACACATTAATATTATAACCTAATATAGAAATTAAAAACACTTTATAACCTGCATTCTAATAGCTCCGTTCTTCCACAGGTCTTCTTATATTGTTTCTTTTGACGCGTTCCTGATTGCGCCTCAAGCCTCAAATAACTGTTAAATGGCCCGAACTATAGTTTTCTGTAGGTCATCTTAAGTCAATATCCATAGCAAATTGTTATTCTTCAAGCGCCTGCGATATATCGAATAAATTATTCACATTTCTTCACAGTGTAATACATTACAAGCAATACAATTTATACAATGTAATACATTACATGCATTATACAAACCATATGCAATATAATACAGTACAAACATTACATCATACACAGTATAAAACAGTACATCATTCACAGTGTAATTCAGTACACACATTACTTATTGCATCATGGATAGTCACTTTTGTTCAAATAGGTCCGTTACGTTTCCAAGTGGCTTAAATATTTTGTTGCATTGCCTAAATTACGTAATACCACACAAATACAAAAATAATACGGATATAAAAAAGTTGGAAATAAAGTTATCTTTATCTGGACAGGTCCGCCGTTTTACTGAACCTTTTTTGTCTCTGGTGATTCATGTGACATCTTTGGTTACGATCCTGTGTTTAAATAGTCATGATATGTTAATCACAACAATCAATACAGTACAATACATTATAAAAAAATACATTTTTTGTCTGCAGTGCTTCCAATAAAATCACCCAAGACGCCCTGTGTCTAAATCGTTAAAAAATGTCTGACTTATATTGTTCTGTTGGCCATCCAACTTCACAACGATGAGACTGTCCCTTGCTCAAATGGATATCAGGAACATTATTTGCGTAACAGAATACATTCGTTTACATTATATTGTTCATTACATTAAATATTACATTAGACATTAGACAATGAATGCGTGACACAATATTGCTAACAGTATCGTACCTAAAATACCTTGAATGTTAATAAATGTTTCATAAAAAGTTACCAATTATAATAGATTACATCACTTAAATAATACATTAAATTAATAATAAACAAAATAGTCAACAAATTAAATCTGTAGGTACAAGTCTGCTGCTCTTTGGTATCGTGTCTGTATCTAGTGCTTATTTATAAATGCCTGATGACGCCTTGTGTAGAAATGGCCACAAAAGCCCAAAATAAATCCTGCAGCAGAACTTTTGACATCCTTGATGACGCCTCATGTCAAAATAACAAAGTCTGCCCGGAATATATTTCCCATCTTCAATTGACATCAATAACAAGGTTCCATCATCCACATTGTCAAGTTGTTATGAGCACTTTCTTCATATTAAGTTATACATTACACAAAATACATTTCGTGACATATGCCCTTTTAAATAATTTTTGTTTTACCTAAATTACGCAATACCACACACACAGAAAACAATACGGATATAAAGAAGTTGGAATTAAAGTTATGTTTATCCGGACAGACCCGTCGTTTTACTGAACCTCTTCAGACTCTGGTGTTTCTGTTGATATCTTTTGTTACGCTACTGTATTCATATAGCCATAAAACGTCTGGAATTTATTATTTCGCAGAACATCTTCCGTTTCTATCTATTGCAAAATTCAACTTATTTAATGGTCGTAATAATCAGATTAGCTACATTACATTAGAATTACGTTATACATTACTCTTTGTAAAATGTTTTTAAAGCACATAATGCTATTTAATCACATGAAATATCAAAGTAATTACCACCACTCATAACAAAAGTCTTAAACATCAGTTGTCTTCAATAGACAGGTCCAATGCTTTTTAGCACCAAGTTTCTCAAAGCGATCTTAGCGTTAAGATGATCGTAATCGCTTTCTGTTAACGTTCTTTGGAGTTTCAATAACTTAAGCCTGTCGGAGACCAAAAATCGATTTGAAAGCGGTGACGAATGTACCGGTTCTAAGCCGATCTATGAGCTGTGACAGTCGTAAGTCAATGTTACATTTTTACAGTTACAATTAAGTTAGTCTAAGATCGCTCTGAGTAAAGGAGCCCTGGTGCTTTTCATAGTATCTTTCATATTAAACTTTAGCAACCTTTACTTTGATGTGTCTGCTCTGCAGAACCTATTTCATCTCTGGCAATTCTGTTGACATGTTTGTTGACGCCATTGTTTCTAAATGGCAGTGAACTTGACTCATTAGGTTTTGTATGTTTAAGTTTTAATTTTTTTGGTTAAACATATTCAATAAATATCAGTTGCAAGGTTTTATTATCAAAGAAGCCGCAATGTCTTGAGCACAATGTTTATATTAATTTTGAATTAATTTATTCAATATACTCATCACATTACGCAACCTTAATTATCCAATACAATAAATCATGATATTTATAGTACGTCATACACAAACCAAATCCAGACGGGCTTGATTTTAGTGTATTTGGTAACTGTTCACTTACTGTATCCCTCAGTAGTGTTCTTTTTCTCCAGTATATTGTCTTTAGACAATAAATTAAATTAAATTAAATATTACCGGAACCGCTAAAACTAAAGTGTATCGGTCCCAAATAGCATTGGCAATAAGTCATGAATTATATTATTTTAATATATGGTGTTCAAATTTGGAACCCTGTGAGTATAGATGTATAGTTCATTAGCTAACAAACCTAGCTTGGTCCATTGCACTACGTTTCACTCCCCTGTCGGGGAGTGAACCGTGGTGCAGTGGACCAAGTATCTACGGCAGTGTATATGGTTATTTGGTCTTGAATCACGACAGACAGCAGTTTGTGGGTCCAACGTTTATTCTGTTAAAACTTCACAGGCCCCGGACAGAGTGATATGTACAGAGCTCGTCTCTTGGCTCACCTCCTCGATAACATTGTATCTTTCTTATTTAAGGCATTATATTATCATTTTATCTTGGGAAACTGCAAAGGGCAGCAGTTTCCACGGTTCTTATTCCAGCCATGTATGCAGTTTATT
>JAULCD010119421.1:0-11350 GCA_032361085.1 Calliostoma canaliculatum
GATCTCTGCGCAACGACAGTCGTAGGTCAATGTTATATTTTAGCTGCGCAAAGACAGTCGTAGGTCAATGTTATATTTTAGCACTTATGATCAACTAAGCCTAAAATCGCTTTGAGAAACGTGGCCCTGGTGACATTGTACAACGTTAATTATACCTCGTGTATTTCAGTATATTGTAGTGTACTGTGTACACGAAGCACATTAAACATTGAAATGAACACCAGAATAACCTTATTTTGTTAAAGTACATAATTGGGCCAGTGTGTTTAGTTCACACATGTGAAAATCGTGGTAATGTTTACAAACATTAAAATCGTTGTCAATCTTTCTTTGGAAAGTGCACAGTTTACAACAATTTGACAACTGTAAACCTAGCATATTTGTTTCGTTCTACATACATTAATTCGAAGACACCTGTAAACCAAACCAATCAAATACATTCGTGAAGTGAAAAATAAGTTTGTTATGACCATAAGTCTCATTAATCCCTATCAATATCAAGCTCAACATTTGTCTGTTTCATATCTAAATTTGCTATTAAATTCATATTATGTGACATTTTTTTAAAGACCTCCTGATAAAGCTCTTTTAAACAAATTATCACTGGGTATGTTTTAACAGCATTAGGTAGGCACAGTTTAAATATTACAAAACCAAATTAGGCACTCTAGAGGTTAAATATTTCTCTAAATAGAAGAATTCACGTATTATCTCATTACAACTTTTATAGAATGGTATTACTATATTTAATTAATAACATTAAATAGCATTCTTGTGATAAACGTATTTCTTTGTGTGGTTATTATTACGTCAAATTATGTTTATTACTTTATAAAAATGACAGATAAGTGTTAAAAGATAATACAATTATATTACGAACTATTATCATATAAATGAATGCAATGCCAAAGAAAACATTTTGATTTAAACTTTACAAATGGTTCAAACATCAAAATATATCTTTACTAAGTCACCGCAGAGGTACATTGTTCATTAGATAAACAACATAGCCCCATTTCCTAAAGTGATTTTAGGCAAAGATGATCGTGCCAAAATATAACATTTGCTTACGACTGTCGTAGCGTACAGATCGCTTTGGACACCGGTTCCAAACCGATTTCTGCGCTTTGACAATCGTAAGCCTATGATAAGAAACAACTCCACAGAACACTAAGATTGCTTTTAAGAACAGTGGGTCTGGTTCAGTTGCAGTCGACTGAAAGAAAATTGTGCGTACTCTTATGTTAGAATAATATTTTAATCTCTAAGGGGCATTCATCTTTCATCGTAAAAGTAATCGCAAAACTATCAATGGAGTATCATATTTTATCTAAGAATTGTTTTGATCGCGACTCTGAACTATTTTAAATTCACCGTTTATTCCCGGAGTTCCAATAAAGAAAGAAACATTCAACTTAGCTGTTTTCCATAAAATCTAATAAATATTTCAAATAGTTGGAAATTCATACAGATATTCACGCCTGCATAAACGAAAATTTTATATTCTGATCAATAAGCTCAACACATCTAGAACAGATGGAAATCATCCCCCCTTGTGAATTAAAGAGATATATTTCTATGGTAACGGTCAACATATGATACATGGAAGTGATTACAAACCTACAGAGCCATATTGCTGTTTCAGTGGAATTTTTATCATATCTACCTTGTACATGTATTGCCCAAGATACAATTGATTTCAGTTTAGAGTTTCAAAACATAAACCAATTCCCTTGGCCAAGCAGTAAAGCAAATTGCCACAAATATGACTGGTTACCAATGTTTCAGTTGCTCTTTTCTACCGCAATAACTCGTGCTGTATCCAAACTGGTCCCACTCCGGGACCCTCACCCCTCTCTCGGGGTCCCGTAACCGCCGACTCGGTGTCGGTTTTATATCATTTGTCAGAATTAGGAATACAATTAACTGCCGACTCTTTGTTCGTGTAGTTTTAATACAGAATTTATCACTGCTTTTGTAAGCAAATATGCTCCTCCGGTATGTACGAAAATTTGCACTGAAGTATTGCCTAACTTTGCTGGACGCCATGTCATCATGATACCTTCCTGCGATGGCCATACCACTGTGATAGGACCCTGGCCCGCATGAAAGAATGCCAAGGAGACTCAATACTGAGGATAATACTTTGTCCAATCGAATAGACGGGTTCGTATATTCAGTACACGATAAAAACAATGTACAGAAATTATTCAGCGGATTTTCATTGGTTTGATGAGATTTCCGTAGGAAATCTCATCAAACCAATGATAATCCTCTGAATAATTTCTATACAATTTTTCCAGTGGTATCTCATTGGCATGGTAACACAATTCGTATAATCTGCAGTACGAATATTGGTCAGAATTTAGGAGAAAGATGAGAGGCATATTTTGTTATCTTTATGTTTGCTGCAGTGGCGGTGTGCGTGCAGAACGGCGCTGGCTGTTGCGTATTATCGCCAATAATGCACGGTATTGCGTCTGTTAATATCCAATTATGATAACGCTCGAATACTTCCTCTGTCAGTTTATGTCACTTACTGCAACAATCAAATATTATTTCAGCATACTATACAAATCAATTTGTTTTGCCGGTGTAGAGACGATCTGTCGGGACTGCGGTCGGAATGAAACAACGTTTGAATTGCTCGGTCTGTGGAGCTTTGTGTTCAGTTGCATGGAACTAAAGAATAACGAGAACTGTCTCAGTTATACGAAAGCTATGTTGTTGTAGGAAAATGCATTTCATTGAACTTTAGGTGCCTTGCTTTTAAGTAGCTGTAGATAAGCCAGCGAACGCTTAAATACCTCTCACTGACATTACATATCATTGAGTTCAAACTTTGATTTGCATTGTTTAAATACAAACCTTCAACACAAAATATGTCAGTGATCTTCTTTTTAAGTGCCCTAATACCTAATACTCCATAGAAATATGAATGTGTTATTGGTGATCGATTTGCATTAAATTAAAACCAAACCCATGGTCAATGAGTTTTTTCTTACAAAAGCAGTCATGGCCAATGGGTTGGGTTTTATTAACAAAGGCAATGACCAATGGGTTGGGTTGTGTTAAACAAAATATACTCTGGGCCAGTCGGTTTGATTTCTAAATATCAAAACTGACCATCATCACAAATTGACAATAGGTTCAGAGGAAATGTACTATATGTGTGGCAAGTCAACTAAACACTACACTGGGAAAATGTATATAAATTAATTAGCGGGTTTCCATTGGTTTTAAGAGATTTCCGTACTGTGTTATGTAAACATATGGTAGATACCAGCTGCACAGTTTCCGTTTACAAACCTTGTAAACTACTCTTGTCTAGGAAAAACATTATTCTTATAGGTTTGGTTTACGCATTCTAAAATCGTTGTGAACTGTGAACTTTAACAAAAGAACACGTTTTGGAATTTAAATTTCTTTGGAAAGTGCACAGTTTTGGGTATTTAAAAACAACTACAACTACAACAACAACAACAACAACAACAACAACAACAACAACAACACCAACACCAACAACAAAACTACTACTACAACAAAAACCTATAAGTCATTGTCGTTCATTGTCAGTAGTTTCTAATTACAAGATACAGTACAGTGATTCTAATCATAAGACAAAGTAATTTAATCATTAGATATAGTAACTTAATCATAGGTTAAAGTACTTCCATTCACAAGACACAATAATGTTATTCACAAGACAGTAATTCCTTTCGCGGTATGTACTAGTTAACAAAAACCATAGTACAGAAATCGTTGGGTGAGTACAAGAATGTTCTCTGCCCTCAATTAACAGACAATGAACATTCTGGTTCTCGCCCAACGAAATTGTCGTCTTAAAAAACACAATTTTTGGGGGCTTTATCTTCCATGTAGGTTTTATCTAAATGTGACTTTTTTCTCAATTACGATAAACTATACCTGACGAAGTATTACTATAGGCTACCATAAAGTATTCAATTACTCAACCATGAGCTCTTGAACGAATTTTGAAAGTTGTTTTCACTTTGTTGTGAAACCAAAGTTGAAAAGTATTTTGAGGGAAATTATTTCAAGCAAAACCATGTATTTAAATTACTTGCAGAGAATTCTCCAAGATATGGGAAAGTTTGTCTTTTAATTACCTAATAAAATTGGTCCCGGATCCAGAAAGCTTGTTTTCCAATTACATGTAAAAGTTTCACGATTGTTCAGGAATACATTCATTAAATCAAGTTGTGAAAGAAAGGCAATGGCCTAGGGCAAAGTTTCTTCAAAGTCCAGTCACTAGGTACACAGCACACAAGACTAATGAGTTAAGGTTATAAATGCTAAAATTGTTGTAAACCGTGCACTTCATAAAGTGCACGGTTTACAACTATTTTGGCATTTGTAAACTAAATTATGTTTCATTTGAATATGCACTGTTTAGACTGTTTTATTTTTTAAATCCAAATGAATGGCCCAGATTACCTTTCGTTTAGGAACAAACTATGAATTATGAACTACGAATTATTTGTTTAACAATTAACTTTGGTTCTAATGCTGTGTTATATGTCAATGTAACTGAAGGGAATTCTGACTGCAGTCTTTCAGATTACTCTTTGACCTGGATTTGGTTGTTTCTGTCGTCCTGTACCCGTCCCCCTCTTTTATGAACGGAACTTGCGCTACAACTGGTACTGTCCACGTAGAGTGCTTTTTGTAACTTTGACATGATCTCTTGTTAAAACCGATTGTCCCTATCTATAACAAAAAAAGGGTATAAGTGTAAATTTTGAGGTACCTCGAACGCCATCTTAATAGTGGAGAGGCGATCTACAATCTATAAGGATAAGGTGCCACGTTCAGTATTGTTCTTGGTTCGTCGGTACCATTCAATACTCTTAAGTTACATATTTAACCTTGAACCCGTTCCACTATGTTCTCAAAGGGCTAATATGTCCTAACTTTCATCTTAGCGCTCTCGTAACGAGAGCGCTAAGATGAAAGTTAGGACGTCTTAGACTTACGAGAGCTTTCTCGCACAGGGTCATGCTTTCCCCTTTTTTCATGTGTTTATCTCAAAGGTTAGTAGAGGGGGCTTAGCTTTCGATAGCTTTGTGGAACGGGTCCTTGACCTCCATGATATAAATGAAATACGATTGAACATAAAACACTAAAGTCAACGTCAACATCAACGTGATATCCGTCACCTGTTAAGACAGACTCCATCACATATAATGGCAATACAGATATCCGAACCCACTCACAGATTACCTCGATGACAGTGATAAAGTTCATCATTATGTACAAATCTTTCTTCAGGGCAAATCCTTCCAGTCTTTTTTCACCTTATGCTTATTAAATTTACGAATTTATGACGTATCACCAATATTACTTTATTAATTTTCGCTAGCTACCTTTAGGCTAAAGCATGTTCTTACTTACTTGAAAAAGCTAAGTTATGTTTGTTAGGATTTTAAAAGCACTTTAACAACGTGCCATAGTTCTTCAATCATAAGTGGGTTTTTTTCTGATATATTGATAATGTTATATTTTTTGCTGTAAGTAGCAGTCTTAACAAAAAAAACCATATGATTATGCCCTTGTAGCTATAATGCACAATGGGCCAATGGGTTTAGTTTACAAATGTTAAAAATGGTTGTACAGTACACATTTTCACAAAAATTTGGGCATTGCAAACCTACACTATTAGCCCAGTTGCATGCGTTACATCTTAGTCTGACGATAGTTCATAACACCACCCTGATAAGAGTATTTCTTTATGTTTCTCCTTTAGTTATGAAATGAAGCTATCGTGGGCTTATTAAAATTATGTCCATGCTTTGTAATGCAATGTTGAGCAATGAAGTGACCTTGAAATGATGGTGTTTTTGTTATAATAAAGTCTTATTAAATTACAATATAAAGGGACGTCATGATTGTTATAAAAAGTAACGTGGGAGGAGATTTTGTTTTTATGTTTCACTTTGTATTTTATTGTATAATGTGTTTATGTACATGATAAAAAACATGTCTTTAAAAGAAAGAAGTTTGTTAATCTGACGGCTTCAATATTGTATTAGCATAACTAGGAAAAAAAGCTGTTCAATTTATGCAAACAATAAAAAAAATAATTGTGCTACAAATCAAGTGTAAATGTTATTATAAGAATTTCAACAGCTGTGAATACTACTAAAACCCACGCATGAAAACTCGCATCACATTAGCGATATCGGCGTTAAACCCCATCTCACTCACACAAGAGAGAAGGCCCTTTAAATACCCTGTGATAACACTGGGTTATCGGGCCTGATTTACAAATGCAAAACACACTGTAAGCCGTGCACTTTTCAAAGAAATTTGATATTTATAAACTGAATATATTGGCCCAATGTTAATGACAGAAAAAGACCACCTTTGCCGATATCCCTTTTTTCATAAAACTATTTTCGTAAAAATACGTCCTCCTAATCTTAACACGTTTTACATGTGTTTTTAAAACTACCAACCATTAAAAAATTAATAAAATCAAAGTTTTTCATTTTTGCGTAGGATCTGTCTCTGTTGAACAAAGACCTTCATTGCCAGTAATAACCCATCTGCAAGGGACTGGCGTCACTTCGACGCTTCTGGTAATGCCTTTACTTCTTTGGGATAGGTTAAATAAGGAGTAATCTAGTTATGATATACTTTTGTCAGAAATGGTTTCTGTTTTTTTAAGTTCCTACGCTTTTATGACGAAATCAGTCTGATGTCAATCAATTACTATAAATCATGAAATTAATGCGACATGAAATTAATGGGATGGGTCCGACGGTCGACAAAATGCGACATGAATTAAATGCGACCATACACAAGTAAAGTTAATCCTTAAAGTGCTGGGTAGATTGCAGCCAGTCTTAAAAGTGTGACCACCTTGTGCTGATGAAAACTGATCCTGTGATAATTTGTTTAAAAGAGCTCCTGTAGGAGTTCTTTTAACAAATTACCACAGAATAGGTTTTCAACACCCTGTTTTAGTTGGAATTTAAACAACTAAATACGCTGTGCTTTCTTTGTGCTAAGGAATTTAAGGGTTAATTGTGTTTTACAGTAAAAAATGCGACTTGAATTTAATGCGAGCTCAAGTCTAATTTATTTTTTGCATTACTTTCATTTTCGCATTAATTTAAGGATTTACCGAACCCACTGACAATAAAAATTTAATATATTTCTGAAGTGATCGGACGTAGAGTTTGTAACCCCACCATCCACCACCCCACTTACCCTCCTCACCTCATCCTATCCAGAAACATCAGTGTTATAAAAACAATCTTGTAACTATTTCAAGGGTGGTAGTCTGTCTGAAACTGCACAAAATATCGAATTTTGGATTTGTTTGGTTGATCTAGGCCAGTGATTTCAGTTTACAAATGCTAAAACCGTTGCAAAGTGTGCACTTTCTAACGAAAAGCAAGCTGTTGTGGATTATGTATAACTATTTTGGTATTTGTAACCAGAAACCATTCACTTATAAATACCAAAATTATTGTTAACTGAGCACCATAAAAACAAAATTTAAGTTATTTCTCTTTAGAAAGTGCACTGTATACATGATTTTTACCTTTTGTAAACTAAAACTATAACCCCAGTGGTTTTATCGATACAGAACATGCCAAATCTACCGAGCGTCTTTACAACCTGTGGATAATGCCTTTACGTCATCTATACCAATAGCTTTGTAGCCATAATCTGCGTTCAGATTCACCTTTCGCCTAGGGTGGTCTCCGAAAAATAGTTGACAAAGCCACGCCCTTTCATTACAATATAGAAACCCCGCGTTATAATTTAATGGATCACCCTTCTTCTATCGTGCTGGGTCTTTGTCATAACCATCATTTAGACAGAATGAAGGAGAAGATGACTAGGAATGGGGCGAAATGGCGAGGCAGGGTAATCCATTTGCTCCAATACAGCTATTGACAGCGCCATCGGGTTCACAATTTGCTATTTCTGTTACAGATAACCCAATTTGTCGCTTCCCTTCCTATGATATGATTCACTTTCAATAACTAACACAGTCCAGGTAGCGTTACGCCATCATGTTGCAAATCGGACCAGATGGTCACGTGACCTGCGAGACGAGACTTTGCGATAGCGGTAATGAGAAGAGTAGAATTGATATTGGTGTTAACGCTTTATCCACTGCGCCACCCAGTTTGCTTGGCGGAAATTAATTAGATAAAAAATAGTACGCGAGGAAATTGAATATAACAGAAATTAAGGACTGTCGACCCGAGTCTATGCTATTTTTGATCTGATCAAGCGTTGCAATTTCCTTGTTTAATGCATTTCAATGCTTTACGACCTCTTGATAAAAGCAAGGCTGATACCATACATATCCTGAACAGTGAATTTTACTTTTTCAATTTGTCTGCGAATTATATCCAACTCTTTACCGACATCTTCAAAAAAACATGTCATTATGCCGTGCGTTTGGTTTGAAAAGTGAACATTATAAACTGTGAACATTCCAAATAAAAATTTGTTTTTCTTTGGAAGGTGCACAGTTTACAGTGGATTTGGCATTTTATTTGACTTTAAAAAGGCCCAGCTAACAACTTGTTTGAAGTTTTTTTTTCCTTCAGAAAAGCACAGATGGTATTTTGGATTTTGGATGTTTTAATTGTTTTAATATAGTACATTAATTCAAGAAATTGGGAAACTGTTAATAGGCAAAGACTTGCCCGGGGTTAAATAACACTGTGGTACCTTCCATGCAAATTACTCTCATGCTTTGTTTTTGCAGAAGTTCTGACTGGATCCTGTTTTCTGAAACCACGAAGTAAATGTTTTCCTGGTACGCCTGTGTCCTTTAGTTTTATATATTTTGGGCGAGACAGAATTTATGTTGTTTTAGTAGGTCCACCATCGACATTTTTACACAACCTGTCTCATTCCGGTCAATAAAAATCCGATAAACACCCTTCCTAAAATTAGTCTTCACCGCCGCATCAACCAATATCTCCCTTAACGACGCACATGACCAATGTATTTGCGTTACAAAGGTTTACAGTGTTGTAAACTATGCATTTTCCAAAGAAAAACAAATGCCAAAACCGTTGTAAAATTTGTACTTTTCAAAGAAAAACTTGTTTTTCTTTGGAAAGTGCATATTTTACAACGATTTTGGCGTTTGTAAACGCTCCCATTGGACAAGTGGTGTCAACCAATGAAAAGATTGATCATCCACTGTCTGGATCTCGCTTTCATATAAAAATCTGACAAAGCTGAAAATACTTTAAGATGTTAAGTTGACCCTGTCTTAAGAAATAATGAGTTTGTGATGTTTCCGCAAGAGCGTGGTACTGATTTGGTTTTGTAAATCGTTCATCACAATTTTACTTGTCCATCTTCAGATATATTAAAGACTCCGTGATGTGGTAAGGGCAGTTAAGTCCGATAAATCCCGTCTCTAAATACCCACTAGGTCAATGGGCTCAGTCCACAATGGCTATACACTGGCAAAAAAAATTTGAAATTATTCAGTGGTTTTCTATTGGTTTGATTAGATTTCCAAAGGAAATCTCATCAAACCAATGGAAATCCGCTGAAAAATTTCTATACATTTTTTTAATGATAATTTTGTGAACATCACTTTACCCCCAACAAACTAGTTTTATTGTTAAACGTGCGTATAATACAACGATTAAATACTACGCTGTCAAAGACATGTATGAAACCAATGGGCCCGGTTATAAATATCCAAAATATTTTCAAATATGCATTTTCAATGAAAAAGTTAGGTTTTTGCTGTTTTTACTTTTTACTCTTTTGGGGGTGGGGGGTGTCGGGTGGGGGGATAAAAAGATCATGGCTATTTTGCACAGATTATGACTATTTGTTTCAAATAGTAAATATTAAAAGTGCCCTCAGTATATAATTGTCAAAATTGTATTAAATGGCGCACTTTTCAAAGAAAGGATTCACAGTTTAAAACGATTTTAAAACTGTGAACAAAACTCACTGTCTCAGTGTGGTATAAAAATCAATGTCGGGGGACCAATGGAGGATAATGAATGGAAATATATGACACAGCGTTGGCTGTAAAGTATAAAATAGATAGAAACGTTTATGCACTGACGCTTTTTCAAATGTCTAAGAATATTACATATATCTTTTCTACTTTGAAACTTTGATCGAAGACGAAGGGAAGGGTCACAGTGACCTACCATTTTTTTATCCCATATATGCATTCTTAGAGAAGAGAATTCATTAGTCATGTGTGACCTCGAGCTCTATCAACAATACAAAGATTACCAAACCCTCACTCAACCAATGGGTTTAATATATTTCTTACCCTGCGGCTAACGGAAATATCCGGGTCAGGCTATTAGCCTGACCCGGATATTTCTGTGAGACACATTGGCAGACCGGCGGCTGTGTTAAATGATTCACTAATTTAATAGGCAAAATCTTTTAAAAATTATGAGACACGCCGCTAATAATAACTTCTTCAAAACTCTGCCGCACGGTAAAGGTTAAGTCAAAATCCTTGTAAACTGTGCTTTTTCAAAAAAAAACATATCTTACTTTGAAAAATGCATGATTTGCAATGATTTTGACTTGGTCTACAAATGCTGAACCCGTTGTAAACTGTACAATTTCCAAAAACAAGTCTATTTTGCAACGTTTACAACGATTATGACATTTTTAAACCCAACCTATTGGTTAAGTGTGTTGCAAGTTAAGACAAATTGTCTAGACAAATTGATCCAAGTTTGAAACTTGACCGACACAACTGAGGCAATTTTAATCAGATTGTGTTTTTAAACAATGGTCGACCCTACAAAGGCTGATTCTAAAAGGAATTTAACACTTTTAATTACGTTAATATTAGCGTGATCCCCTGTTTATCACACCACTCCGTTCGTATCGTTTTGCTCTTCTTGCATTTCTTGTAATAAGAAGTTCATACAAAAATAGTTGCATTGTCGGAGTTTAAGATTTTCAGAAAAAGGTTCATGCGATGTTTGCATCAAAACACATTTGTGAACCTACTTTCAAAAGATTACAATTATGAACCAATATTAGCTAATACTGCGTTTCTTTATCTTAACATTTGACAAATTTACTGTCTAACTTATAGGATGTTGAAACCCTATCTTGTGAAGATGTATCTAAAAGAGCACCGTTAGGAATTCTTTTACACATTTTTACAGAATATGTCAATAGCACAAGGTAGTCACAGTTTCAAGTTCTACTAAAATTACTTTGACCCTCAAAGGGTTAAGTAGGGGGACATAACAGCAGGGTCCCGTTTTACAAAGACGTCGTAACTTTACAGCGTCATAATCGTAATCACTAAGGCAGTGGATTTGGTTTACAAATGTCAAAAATC
>JAULCD010119532.1:0-11349 GCA_032361085.1 Calliostoma canaliculatum
AAATCATCAAACCTAACTCCTACCTATTTGTTCTGGACTGTTTTCGATAATGCTTCGCTTTTTAGCAGGCATGCTGTTTCAACTGTACTGTTGAAATTTGCTACCTTTTTGAAAAGTTTTGTGAATTAAAACAAATTTGTGTGCTGCCCATAATTTGGAAGAATTTTCTAAATCGTCATGTTCATCTCATCATGACTTCCTTCAGACATGCTGTGGTGTGCATGTTTGTTGGTACAGTTTCATTGCTTTATAAAGGCAATATCTTGAGGGAATCAAAATGTTATTACACATTTGCAGCACAATTTTGACATAAATTTAAATCATTTCTCAGCTTCATAAAATTAAGTTGGGTGTTTGAAGTATTAAAAATGAAATACTAAATGCTTTGAGTTTGGAACCTTGTGAGTTCAGGTTTATTCATGTGAAAGTTTGTAGTTTTAAAATGTGTGCAAATGAAGAAAGTGTTTTCATTCACAAAACTCGTGATTGTTAATAGGTAGTTAAGCAGTTTCATTTTGAAAGAATCTTAATTGTCTTCTGTCACACAAAATTAGTAGTAAAATATTTTTAAAACACAAATTCCTCTTTCAGAGAAAGAGTATGTTGTAGATGGGGCAAAGAGATTCATTATAAAATAAAAACGATGTGTGTGTGAGAGAGGGTGTTATTTTTCGCAAGCATTGCAATTAGGTATTCATATGTTTCAGGAACATCTGCACAGCAACGGAAATCCAAGATTGTACCAAGAGTAAGTATACAATACATCTGACAGTGTCAAACCGTAATATAACTATGCAGGAACCGGGGTGGTGGGCGGGGTGGTTATGTCATCTTCTGATAACTCTTTTTATACTTCTCCTGTGGTTCCCAAAATTCTCATTTTCATCTTCACTAAATAGTTCCTGACTGAAACAATTACAATACTGAAGATAGTTGACACCGGATACATTGGTTTTTCTCATGTAAAAAGTTAGTATAGTATGCAGTGATTTACCATATGCAAAATTTTGCATCCCATATGCCTAACATTCGACAAGGGATGCAAACAAAATTACGTGTTCGTCTGAAGGGACGAAACAAAACCACAAAATCAGTGTTCTTGCTGGCAATTATAGTAGCAAAGACATCACTTTGGAACCGGTGCCATTCGGCACCTGTTCCAAATCGATCTCTGTGCTACAACAGTTGCAAGCCTATGATGTTTCAAAAATCACTTACGATCAACTTGGCCTAAGTTTGCTTTTAAAGGAACGAGGCCCTAAAAATACTTCAAAGAAGCTTTGACAGAGTGGGACCCCCAAGTTATAACCTGGGACTCCTACAATTCTTAGTTGATATTCCCAGGGACTCCTAAATTTATGCGTCGAGGTAAATCCCTGAGTATGGGTTTTACGTCGGATTAGATGCATCCATGTCATCATTTATCTTCACACTTTTATATCCAAAGTTTGTCTTGTAATCATAGCTTTATCATTTGAAGACTAAAGAAGCTGTGGTTTCTGTCAACAGGTGAGCAAGGAGTTGTCCCGCCACTACTGTCATGTCTGTGAAGTGGAATGCTTCAATGAAAGGGTAAGTAGTGCTTTTGTAGGTGTTGACTATATTTGTGATTTGTTTTTTATCCCCTGCAATGCGTTTGGCAGGGTTTTAGAAGGGACTCTTTCCGTCTGCAAATTGATTTTTTTCAGAACATCAAAAACAATTACTAAACTGAACAAAATAAGGGATAGATTACTGAAATAAAGTAAAGAATGCAACTCCTTAATTTTGTAACCTACATACAAATTGTTGTGTTTACTGAAATGATAATGAATGGCACAGTTATTCGAAATGCTTTGACAGATCATATTTTGAATAAAAATTTCTAAGGCATTTAGGACATCACTTAAATTATCCTGTGTTCCATCAAATTGTAACTAAATCTTAAGCAAAGATTTTATTAATAGTGATGTTTCTCAATGTAAAATACCTAAAATATTCTAAAGTCAGGATTTCGCTTCTTTTACGAAGCTTATTTTAGCAAGTTTAAGTGGGGTAATTTTTATATGGGGTGAACATAACACTGACACAGAACAAGGTTTCCATCATCCTGGATATGACATCTTCGTTACTCTGATCCATACCCTGGAAACATTTGTCAGCTTTCTGTCGTTTTGCATTACGTGTCAGTAAATATAGCTGTCTAATGAAATGGCAAGCCTTTGCTCTCGGGAAGTGCAGGTTTGAAGAGACAGAATTCTTACCAAAAGCAGCCTTTGTGCGTTATGTGAATCGTAAATTAGAAAACATGTTTTCCAGCGACTGATCAAAAGCTGTCAATTGCTATGTTTGTAAATAGCTTTACTATATATCGCAGGCTTTAGCATAGGAGGTCGCCATGTTGAATGTTTTTATTGACACCTAACTCGTTTGAATAAACTATTTTGATTGATTGGTTTGAAAGTACACAGGGATTTCTGTGCTCAGCATTTGATTGGATGAAAGTGACGATGACGCAACTTCCTAATCGACAGAAAGTTGGCGATATAGATTGTAGAGTAAAAAAGTGTCATAGCATGGATTTATCCAGGATGGGTTACCATTACCATTAGTTTTTCTATACTTTGTTAAAGGCATACTTTTAATCTTTTAAACTGTCAAGGGCTGATCAGCCTTACTTAGGGACAGTTGAGCAGTACAATTTCATATGTCTCCAGAACTACCAGAACCACCTGTCTGGGACGCGCCACAAGGAGAAGGAAGAGGAATTAAAAGACAACCCGACTCGCAAGGCTGAGGTTGATGAGCGTATCAAAAAGCAGGAGGAGGAGAGAGCCAAACCCCTCCCAGTCAAGGAGTCGTAAGTTGAGATTCTTTATATTCTTCCTCGACAAGCCTTTAATTGGTGTGATTTTAACTTCACAAATTCACTACAGGCAAATTTTAATTTTAAATGCAGCTTATTAGAGAGAGTTATTTTTTGGCGTCAATAAACTGCTATTAGAAGTATTAGCAATGTCAGCTTACGTTAAGATACTTCAGGCATAATTTGTGAATTTAATTCAACAACACCTGTAAATGCAACCTACTAATGGAAATCCAAGCTAAGACATCTGGACCATCCTTAGTTCCCCCGGACCCTGTTCCTCAAAGTGATCTTAGGCTAAGTTGACCGTAAGTGCTAAAATATAACATTGGCTTACGAATGTCGAGCATAGTGATTGCTTTATAACCGGTGCCATTGGCACCGGTTCCAATTCAATTTCTATGCCACCTTAGTCAAAAGTCTATGATAAGAAACATCTTCACAGGGCATTGTTTAAAAAATCGCTTATGAAAGGATTGCTTTGAGAAACAGGGCCTAAAGTCACAGACTAACAAGTTGTTAGTTTGAACCCTGTCCAAAGTCTGATCTCTCTTTTCTATGGCAGAGAACAGTTCTACTATTGCGAAAAGGATTGTGTGGAATGTTGCCACACAATAAAATAAGATA
Organism: Calliostoma canaliculatum; assembly: GCA_032361085.1. Taxonomy (NCBI): domain Eukaryota; kingdom Metazoa; phylum Mollusca; class Gastropoda; order Trochida; family Calliostomatidae; genus Calliostoma; species Calliostoma canaliculatum. Next base: position 3,473 of record JAULCD010119532.1, read on the forward strand.
AATCTTTTCTTCATTTTTCTTTATGGACTATGCCATTTTGTTTAAATTAAATAAAGTACTTCAGTAAAGAATAGGCAGTATAAAAGTAAGAAAGCTAATTTGCTATTTTGATGAAGTTCAACTTGTTATAAAAAGGTCAAGAGAATATTTTTTTTAATACCTGTTGTAGCATGTGAACAGTGGTGCAGGTTTTTTTAAAAATGTTTTTATTGTAATGTAAGTGTAATAATTTTAGTATTAAAACACTTTTCCTTTACAGAATGTATTTCATTTTTTTCAGGGTTGACCACTGTGACATTTGTGACCTTGACATTCACGTGTCGTTATCTAGTCATCTCAACTTCAAGCAGCATCGGGTGGGTAAACTCTTTTTCAAAAAGGTTACTATACATTTCCAAAGTTTTTAAAAATTGTTAATTTACCCATTTATCTTGAGTTGCTCAAACTACTGTGGTGGGGATAAAAACTAAATACTTTCTGATAATTATTATTATTTTTACCTGTGTTGTATAATTAAATGATCAGCAGTCATGACTTTCCACTTGATCTACATATTATACATCGAAATTGAAGACCATATATTGTGTGTGGAACAATATTCAATCACTTCATTATGTACACAATCTAACTGCTAGTAGCCCTTACCATGTGCCTGGTTTTATCAGCTGCGACTTTATTTGGCAGCTTATGGTGCCAAATGGTGCTTATGGTGGCACTTCAGCGCCTGTAGTATAGCTTGAATAAGAGACCAAGTTGTAAATACAGGAGTGTGACTTGTTTTTTTATTTTGTTCCAGCACCGTGAGACACAAGTGAAGCGTGGATGTTCCTGGTGCAACGTTGGAGGTTTTGCCAACTTCTCTGAGGTTCTGGCTCACAGACTCACCGACCAGCACAAGCAGGTACAAACACTTTGGTTTCTTGTTAAAGAATCTGTACAAGCAAATATTGGGCTGAAATTTCTAGTTTGAAGCAAGTATGAACACCAGTTTAATTTATGTTGTGTTTATGGTTTACAATCGGGATCCAAGCGATTTTTATCTGGGGGGGAGGGGATTTGTAAAGTTAATTGAAATACATTTAAACAATTGTAAATTTAAAATATACATATTGCCTCTTCTCAGATAAGTAGAGAAGGGAAAGGGAGTAAATTACTGACCCTAGGTAAAAGTAAACAAAAGGATAGCTCCAGGACAGCCTACCCTAGCACACATGTTCTGGCATTCTCACACTTTTCAGCATATGCACTAATGGGTGATGCTGCCTCAGCGTTGGACTGCAGTGTCACAGGCTCACCTCATGTCGTGACTCACAACCAGTTTAAGCGCAGACAGCTCGTTCTAACACTGTCATTTTCTTCAGTAATGTATCAGGCAAAGTTCCTTAACACTTGCTGGGTCCTGACTCGTTTAATGTAGGGTGATTGTCTCTACGATTGCTATAATTTCAAACATTTGATGGGATAGACACATCTCGCTTACCGACGGACCTTGGCGACCCAACCCGGTAACCAGGTCGGTTTGTTCTCAGTTATTCTGCAACCTTCCCACCTTGGTTGTAAATTTTTATTGACTTATTGCCTTAAAACCTAATCAATTTTTATTTTAGATGCGTGAAGAGTTGGGAGGAAAAGTGCGCCCAGATACTATTCCAAAACCTGAATACACCGAGCTGGTAAGATTGATTTAAAAATATTATACAATGCACATTTTACAAAGGTAATTCAAAATATTAAAATTTAATACAAACGATTTAATTTATGCAGAAGTTTGCACGATTATGCGATAATTTGTTTAAAAACAATTGTTATCTTGTCTTTCAGGATAACATTCCAGAATTTAAGGAAGATACGCCTCAAGGTAAAAAAAAATTATATTCGAATTTTAGTTGCATAATAATTTTTTTTACCTTGTTCAGGTTTATTTGTAGAAAAAATTTACACTGTAATTTATAATTTTCATAAAGACAAATGTTCCCAACCTAGTACCTAAATAAGGAAGATAAAGGCTGACATCGTCGTTTCATTCATGACATGGGACAGTTTTTCATCCAGACTTACCGTTTTTCTTCATACTCCTGTTAGCACATTACAAAATAATAGGGCCTCAGTCAATAATTAAATCATTCTCAGCCTAGAAAACCTTGGGAAATACCTGGCACATACTCAAGCTGATCTTCAAAGTGACTATATTGCTTGTGTGAATGACGAACAACTGCAGCCAAATTTGGGATATTTTAGCTCTTGCAAATGTTTGCTATTCTCACCTATTGTATAATTAATCAGTTAACTATCGAAGTAACTTAGTGTTCAGGCACGGACTATGTTGTTCCTATGTACTGTGTGAATATTAGTAATGAGTTTGTTTGGTGTTCAGGCACGGACTATGTTGTTCCAATGTACTGTGTGAATATTAGTAATGAGTTTGTTTGGTTTTCAGGCAAGGACTATGTTGTTCCTGTAACTGGCTTCTTCTGCAAACTCTGCAACAAGTTCTACAAGAAGGAAGAGGCCGCCAAGCAGAACCACTGCTCTTCAGAGCCCCATTATGAAAAATGGAAGGTAGGCACAAGAAAATTAAAATAAACTTTATGAACGGACAAAAAGTAACAAAAGAAATAATGACCGAAATAACAACCAGATTTAGTATACTCTTGATTAGTTTTCTGATCAAGTGCAAAATTTATCCCAGTCACAAGCTAAAAGTCAGATTTCATTGATTGTGTCTTCCTATTTTATAACACGACAAATTGGGAATTTATTAAACTATTTTAATACCTTTAAATTAATGTAGTTTTGATCAATGTTTTGATCTTTTGTTCTAATTTTAATTTCCATTTTGATTACATAAGTTTAAAATTAATCACTTTTTGATTATTAAATCCGACACAATTCAGAGTAAAACTAAGGGGTTCATTTTAGTGTGACTAGTTTCAGGGGAAAATGAAAATGAGTTTCAATTGCAAAAAAAACAAGAAATTATTTGAATTCCAACATAAAAAAAAGCATTTTGGTCCAGACCTATTGCGCTTGGCCGTGGCTGCTGTCTGTGATGCGCCTCTCAGTTTATGCAATGTGTTTGGCTTTCTGTGTCGCACTGTGGGGTGGCGCAAAACCAAAACAATCTAGCATGGTAAGGGTTATTCAGTTGCTGAATTGAATATGAGACATTGATTTAGTAATATCTGTTGCAAGACAATTGTGTTCCTATAAAATTGCAGCTTTCTAAATTTACATATTTGACCTTTCTATTAACAGCAAGCTAAAACTGACCAAATCAACGAGTACCAGACAAAGCTGGCCGAGCAGAAGGAACGAGAAGAAGCAGCTACCAAGAGAATTGAGGAGCTGAAGAAGAAGAAAGAGGAAGAAGCCAAGGCAAAAGAAGAGAAGGCAAAAGAAGAGAATGGTGAAGCTGATGCAGAGATGGAGACTGATGCTGATCCTGTTGCACAGACCGAGACAGAAGCGATGGAATCTGAGGAGACTGAAAGCAAACCTGCAGAGGAGACTGTTGAGACAAAAACAGCTGCAGTAAAGGATGAGGCTCCAGTTACGGTAAAGGAAGAGACTCAAGGTGTGGTAAAGGAAGAGACTCCAGCTGCTGAGGACGACCAGCTTGCATTGGATCCAGAAGATGAGGTGGCCCAGGTTGAGGACGAGGAAGAGGAGAAACTACTGGGTGATAATGAGGAGGATGTGGAAGGAGAGACAGATAAGTGGTTGGGGGAGGAAGAGGCAGCGGTGACACCCACACCTACTCGACGAGGCAAGAGAGGGGGAAGGGCTAGGGGCAGGGGGAGAGGGGCTAAGAAGTAAAATGGAATGTCAAGTTTTTATCGTGTTGTATTTGTTAACAGTGAACATCTTAACAGTGGATATGATGGATGGTTAATACATTTGTGTTACAAATGTGTTTGGGTAGGGGTTCGAGACTGAAAGAAATACAGTGGGGAATATGGTAAAACGGACATGAGATGTAATTAACTATGTTACATTAATGATCAAGAATAGTTTAATATGTTTTTGGTTTTATACCAAATTATGTCTTAAAGACCATGAACAATCAAGGTATTCCATGGTCATGAACAATAAATTGAAAAGCCTTGTCACTGATATAATGTACATCATGCTTCACACTTGTACAAAATTATGTCTCATAGGTCATGAACAAACAAATTGTGTAGCCTTGTCACCAATATATCACAAGTCATGTTGCATCCTTTTATTTTTTTTATTTTTTTTATTTTTTTTTCAATCAAATCTTTATGGTAACCCCATCTTGGATAAATCCATGCTATATCATCTTCGTTACTCTCCGTTACATAGCCCTGGACACAAGCAGCATATAATAAGTATGTGCGTTTCAAGTAATTTATTTTTGCTGTATTTAATATTGTTATCGATTTACATAAGACAATTACGGAGCACCTTTAGAATCCCCCACCATGAAACCCCAGTGGGCGTGGCCTCACCCAGATAACAAACCCTGACAAAAAACTAACCCTAAATAAGTCACAAAATGAGATCCAAGGGCTAAAGTCGGTAAAAAATAATTGTAAAAAATGTGAATAACAAACCCTGACAAAAAACTAACCCTAAATAAGTCACGGGAATGCTCGTGCTCTTATTTGGTGGGGTATTCTAAAGTCAGGCCACAATTACTCCTGTCGTATTTAACCAGTATCCCGCTTTTGAGGACACTATGTTGCTTTTAGATTATTGTAAGATCGATGTTATTCGCACATGAGAACTTAGACTATTTTAAAATTTATTTTATTATGTGCCAACTGTTCGCAACTGGAAATTTGAAAATTGCCTCTCCTAATTATCCCTTCAGTAAAACAATGCTGGGATAGATAGCCTAAAACAGATTATTCCGTCTCCCACACGGCAAGGGTTAACTATTTGTATGTGAAACATTAGACTAAATCCTACAGTTCTTATGTAAATTGTTTCTTTGTTTGGTGTCTGTTAATCTCATTTGAAGATATTAAATACTAAGATTAAAGTTTTCAGAAATTTACTATTTTTTAAAGTACAACTTTTTTTTTTATGAAAATTTCAAATTTAAATTTGAAGTTATCCCATTATTTATCCCATAAGTCATCTTTCAGAAAACACTTTAATGACTAGATTGCATTTAGTACTATATATGACTTTAATAGACAATAGCTCCCCTTTGAATTTTTTTTTGTAAATTTCAGAATTATTATATTGGTATTCGTTATTTTACCAGATTGTAGAGAAACCTATTTTTCATTCTGTAACCTGTACAACTTTTACATCAACAATTGTCAATGAATACTGTACTTGTAAGTCAGTTGTCCATTTCTGACATTTTTGTCAATAAAATATTTTTGGGTATACAACTTGTGACTTTGTTTAATACACATTGCCGGTAATCTGACTGGTTTTTCATCAAAGAGATTCGTTGGCTTAAAAAATCTTGGTCACTCGGACCACCTGTCTTTAAAAAAATCACAGCCCTGCTGATTTTTGACCGATCATCCTTGTTACTGATACTTGGAAACTGATTTTTGTCTATGCCATTTCACTGGACAAAAGACTTACACACTTAAAAATTTACCGGTCTTGGAACTTTTCCGGCATATATGCCAGAGAACAAACCCTGAAGGTCACACATGTTTAAAAAAAAAGAGAGTAACTGTTGCTTTTTTCACTTATATTAACCCTTACCGTGCGGCTTGCGGAAATATCCGGTCAGGCTAGTAGCCTGACTCGGATATTTCCGTGAGTCGCACGGTAAGGGTTATCCTTACCATGCTGGTCACAGAATATCCCGGAAAACCATGTTTCCTTCTCTTCCCACTATTGTTTCAGCCAGAGGCAAATTAGGTGTGCGTTTACGGTATTCCTGGACGAAGCACTGGAATTGGGGGGGAAAGTGATGTTTTCAATGGCACAATCTGTATATCCCTAGGATGGTTATCGATTGATCGATTTCATGATTGCAGCATACAAAGGCAAACATGTAGCTCCAAGTCCAATTCACTGTTTCACTCACCTGCCCCTGCCAAGCTACATATCATGGGAAGCAAACAAGGGGATTGGGTAATAATCTAGACTTCTAGACTCGGTCCACATAGAATTCCTTAGAAAAAACAAATTGTTACGTTGTGAATAAACTTTAGCATGGATTGACTGGGGAAACTTATCAAACAGTAGTAGTTAATGTGATATTTTTATATTTGGATATTGTTATAGTTAGTGCAGTGTGAAATTTAATTTTCTTTTGAGGTTATAGTCTATTCTAAATACTTTAGTTTAATAAGATTGCTAAATGCTTCAGATTATATTTTGGGTTAGGTTACTGGAGCAACGGTTGGTGGTGGTCTTTAACCCTTACCATGCGGCTCACAGAAATATTCGGGTCAGGCTACTTGTGGCGGCTCATGGAAATAGCCGTGTCAGGCTATTAGTAGAGCCGCATGAACAGACATGCAGTCATGTTGAGTGAGGCATTAATTGGGATAATCAAAATCTTGAAAAAATTCTGGGATACGCCACTCAAGAAAACTTCAACAAAACTATGCCGCACGGTAAGGGTTAATCATCAGTAAATCTGTACCCACGGGACTGTCCACGTTGACGCACTGCTTTGAACGTCACCTGTCGGAAGTATCTAACAGTCGGAATGTGTATGTATGAAGAAATTTCGAGCAGCAGCCCTGCAATTTTCGAAAGGTTTCTTCCAGTCTTTACTTCCGATTCTTAGACTGTCTCTTCCACGTTTACCTCGCACCCAAAGGGGGAAAAAAGAGGGAGGAGTGTTGTTTTGGGGAGCCCTTAAAATTGGTGTCATGAAATGAGGTTTTCATGTGGGCTTGGCTATAAGTTGTCGTTAATTTCATGAAAAAAAACTGCCCGTTGTACCGCAAAAAATAAAAGTTCAAATTTCCGATGAAAGGAAAGTCAGAGACTATGCATTGTCTCCACGTGAAGATACAAGACGTAACTTCAACAGCCACCTTGCCACCCACCACAAGTGGGAAGGACACATGGGTGCCTGATAGAAGTGAGAAAAGGACTGATTTGATTTAAGAACTGTTTGATAAGTTATCACCTCGTTTTTATATTGAGACTGAATCAGGAAAATTACGGCGTAATCGAAAGGACCTTCCAAAACAGGACTGAGTAACAAACAGCAATCAGTGACGAAATAACAAAAACAAAAGTACCAGCTATTCAACCTACTGGTGGGTATAACACTCGACCTTGGCCCTGTTCCTCAAAGCGATCTTGGGCTAAGTTGATCGTAAGTGCTAAAATATAAAACTGGTTTACGAATCCCGTAACACAGATTGCTTTCGAACCGGTGAAATTCGGCACCGGTTCCAAATCGATCTTTGCGCTCCGACTGTCCTACTCTTATGATTAAAAAACCAACTCCACAGGGCATTGTTTCAAAGATCACTTATTATTGGTTACAATTTTCCGATAAGAACTAAAGTATAGTTGGTTCAAATGTTACTTTTGGTAACTGATTATGTTTCAGACATCTTGGGTCTTTTCTATGAGTTATAGTGTCACATTCAATTTTGACTTTAATTCTCATTAGTGTGTATTGTTCCTTCCTGAAAGAGATGTAGAGGTATGAAGGTGAATAAACATGGCACCGACAAGCTTTGCTTCGTTGTCTCTTTAAAATCCTTACAGAACAATCGTGATGAAAAATCATCTCAACTCTCGCCGTATGCGGCATAGTTTTGGAGAAATTGTCCTGATGTGAGTGGTGTATCCTGGAATTTTTAAGGGTTTCGCCTATCCTAAGGCCAAAAGAAATAAATGTTGTGGTTCCGATTACCCGACCGTGACTCCATTATGGGTGCCGACCTTATCTTTTTTATTGTCATAAA
>JAULCD010119643.1:0-11349 GCA_032361085.1 Calliostoma canaliculatum
CTTGCTCCTTCATCAGTGGAGGAGCAAGCATATGCCCCAAAACGTCGTGAACTTACGAACAAACCAAAAGTTGACATTCCAAGAATCCTGAACTATGTATCGTCAATTCTAAATGTCCCTAAAAGAATTAGTCAACAAATTGTATTTATATTTATTTGGGGTGCCGTTTCACATAGTAGCCGTAAAGTAACAGCCTCATGAACAATGTCACTGGTCCAAAAGGCATGTTCACAAATGCCAAAATCGTTGTAAACTGAAGAAAAAAACTTTCCCGTATTCATACACCTAAACGTCAATCAACCCCATTAGAGTCTGTAAAAACATTTGTACGAAAACGTTAAGGGGTCAATTTGTCATAACCTCTTATCGGGCGCCCCCAGATTTTAATGTAAAGTGGAGGGAAGCGCAACGGAGCAATAGGACTCGTTTTAATCAGATCGAATCAAAACGGTAACTGAAACTCTTTAGCTCTGATTGAAACAAAGATAAACTTGAAAGTTGGTAACATTGTACTTGCAATCTGAGAGAAATACGCTAAAACGTCATTAATAACAATGCCGGTTGGTACTGTCACCGTGACTATATTTTAAATTTGATTGTCCCACAGTTCTAAAACAATCACCGTTGTTATTGTATGAACCACCACTAGCGACTACATAACCAGCTATTAACAGTAAAGGAAAGAACCAAAATTTATAATATAAAAATATATAAATCAATAAACCATTCAAAATATTTTGTAACGTTTCACAAAGCCATCGTTAAATTACGACCTTCTAAACCATACCATTAAGCCAATATCCATATTACATTTGCGACCTTGTAAACCATGTCACCGAGCCATTGGCTCAGTAACATGGTTTGCGAGGTCGTAAATTTACGACGGCTTTGTGAAACGGCCTCCTGTACCTGGTGTAACCACCCCGCGCACAGTTAACCGGGCCGAGTGACATTCAGTCCATCTCAGCATTGAAATCCTCTGCATGTCCTCATGGGTGATTTTTGCAGATTTTTTAACATGGCTTCCAAGATAGTACTAAATATGTTCAATGGGGTTCATATCGAAGCTCGTTGTGGGCCATGGTTATTTTCTTTATGACGTTCTCTGCAATTTGGTGATGGCGGCACAAGAACGGTGGATTTTATAGCAATCTCTTCTGTAAATATCTGACAATTGGCAATCTATAATACATGTACCATAACTTTTGGTGCGTTGCGATGATCAACACTGCACATTATGTGCAGTGTATATCAGAGGAATGCAACAAAACGTCTGGTTTTAAGTAAACCTTTTGTTGCGCTGCGCTGCTCCCAGCTGCACATTAGGTGTAGCGTAAAGCAGCGCAACGAAAATACTAGGTCTGGTTTTAGTAGATTCACAATGGGATGAGTAGGAAAAGTGGCATCACGGCGGTATCCAGTACTTCTTGTTAATAACGTTGACGATTGAATGTCCAAGGTATTGTTAGGAGACCAAGCTTGCAGTCACACAAAATGCAGCCCTACACCACTACTAAGCCACAAACAAATGGTTCAGCTGCATGTACAATTGTCTAATAATATGCTTCGTTACCATGATGACCGAGTATAAGCTATTGACAAATTGATAAATGGATAAACAGGACAAGCTAGCTGTTGTCAAGTACCTCAGAAAGGCTTAACACCCAATGCCATATGTAATAATATGTTATCCACATCAAGGGAAGATGCACCCATCATATGCAACAGTGAAAAGATGGGTGGCACAGTTAAAACGTGAGCGATCGAACACTGATGCTGAACCCCGTCCTATTTTTTAAATTTTAAATCCTCTTATAATTCCCCTGCAGTCAATAGCTTATATTAAACTAAATAATGTGTCCAAATACAACAAACCTGTGTATGTCTCTGTACTTGATCAGTCTATCACCACCACAAAGGAATTTATCCGAACCACACTCTTTCAGAGGTAGGCTCACAACTTATCAATCATCCCATCATACATAAACTTTAATCAGGCCAATGAAGCCGACCCTGTATGTCCACAAGTTGCGTTTTTTCTCGGAGACTTCACCGCGTCAGACGCTCCTGCATGTATCTGCCTGTGAAGAAAGACTCCTTGGCCTCGTTCCTCAAAGCGATCTTAGGTTAAGTTGATCGTAAGTGCTAACATATAACATTGACTTACGACTATCATAGCGCAGAGATCGCTTTGGAACCGGTGTCATTCGGCACTGATTTCAAATCGATCTTTGCTCCACGACAGTCGTAAGCCTATGATAAGAAACAATTCCACCGGACATTGTTTAAAAAATCACTTACGATCATGTCAACACTAAGATCGCTTTGAACGAGGCTTTGATGAGATGCTCTAGGACCAGTAGTCTGCAGCCTACTTTTGACAGTCCTAGGGTCAGACTAGTCTCTTTATTGCCGGTGCAGTTCTTCAGCGTAAGTCACGGGACTGCTTCTTGCCAGATGAATTATAACTCGGTCATCATAGTCGCTGGTTTTCCAGACCTTGGACGACCTTTAACTCTATCGGTGTCCACGTTCTTCCCAACATGTGTTGTTTCATAACGCCATCGTAAACCATGTCCCTACATGGGGTCAACGGGTTACGTCTACAAATGTTAAAACTGGTTTTTCTTTGGGAAATTTGCATAATGTTTTGCACTTGCAAGCCAATTGATCTGTCTCGTTACATGTTTTGCAACTTGGGCCCCTGCACCTGCAGTCATAAAATTTATACCGTAATGGGGTTTTCACCTTTGCAGTACATACACCATCCTGGGTAATTCCAGAGCATATGTTCTACCCTAGTCCTTACGTTGTATACCCTGGGCACAAGGGTAAGCTTTCTGTCGATGTGCATTACGTGTTGGTAAAAATAGCTGTCCAATGAAATGATGCGTCTTTGTTTTGAAATTCTGTTATGGGCACGTTGAATGTGTATTGAAATCAAACTTTTGAAAGAACGATTCTCATTGGTTTTGGTTGCACAGAGATTGCTGTGCTAAGCGTTTGATTGGATGATAGCGACGATGGAAGCAACGTCCAGATCGACAGAATCGTTACCCATGTGCCCAGGGTATACAACGTAGAGACTAGTGGAGAGCATATGCCCTGGAGCTACCCAGGATGCACGTAAACATACAACTTGTAACGTTCATGTATTTGTGCCAAGCACATGTTTTGTAAAATGCAACTTAATTGTGTTCGACTCATGTTCATCAGAGTTCCAGGCACTGACATATGTTATAGAATGTTGCGTCTGTCTGTGAACCAAAATTATTCAAAACAATTATGGTAGCTTTTTAAAAAACTGAGTACAACTAATAAAGTTATTTTTTCTAATTATGTTTAGTGTTTATTCTCATGCAGTAATTTTGTTTGCTAGTGGCATTTGTCTTGATAGCACTTTAGCCATTGCACAAATCCTCTGCAAAATATTATAGAACTATGCAGCTCGTCATAAATACCGCAACACATTTTTAAAAGTAAAATTAGAAAATGTAATTTTCGGGTTTTTAAACTACAAGTACATATTTCATATACTACACCATCTGTGAACACAATATCACAAACACACCCTGTTCCGAGCTGCACGTGCATACTTGCGTTAAGCATGCCCGTTCTGGGGGTCGGTTTGCTAAAATTTGCAGTATGCACATATCCTATTTTGGCGTATAATAGGTTCGCAGACACAGCTAAAATTTGGTTTTAGGCACACGTGCTCACTGGAACCTGAGGATATGAAGAAGGGTCCACTGATCCTATGAAAGCAGATTTTGCTGTATCCTACAGACGGTAGGGCACGAGTTTGGAGGCAAAGAGGTACGGCATATTGATCAGAGAAACATTCAAGATGATGTTCTATTATGAGGATGAATTCATCATGGTGTATGGGTGTTGTTTCTATAATTGTAAACTTGACCTCACCACAGTTCCCAGAACACTGAATGGACAGAGGTACCAAAACTTGATCCTGGATGGTGCTGATGTGCCTTATTTAGATAACCATGCTCTCGTCACACGTCCGGTCTTCATGAACAATAATGCCAGACCACATCGTGCTTGAGCTGTTGTTCAACACCATAAACACTACCCTGGCCTGCAAGATGTCCAGACATTAATGCTATTGAGCATTTGTAGGGCATTTGAGACGTAGGGTGAGAACAAGGAATTCTTCAGGTCAGAACCTTCAGAAATTGACCCATCCATTGCATGATGAGTCGCAGCAGATTATCCTCAACAGAGAATCAAACGTCTGATGATCAGTCTGAGACGGCGTGTAGGAAGTGTTTTCCCAAGTGCGAGGTGGTTACACCTGGTACTGAGTAAGTCAGTCATTGTGGACCTTACTATTATGTTCGACGTGAATGAAATGTGAACTGTGTGGTGTGTTCGTTGTAACGACCCCAGCAGGAGTACTTACTTTATCTTATTTTACGGGAATTTTAGTGAATATCAGTTTGCTATATTTAAACCCTCAATTAGTGCTCAAATCCCGTCTTGTGTTGTAAATTTTCTGATTGAACACTCACATGAGGCCATATAAACAGTTTAATGTGTTTTTCTAAGAACCATTTTATGGGGTTAAAGATCAAGTTTTACATGGTGGTGCTATTTTAATGAAGAGGTGTAAATAATACTTCCGTGACTAACTTCACTGTCTATTTTTTTAAATATTGACTGCTGTTTGTAAACTATGCCCGGGAGAAAATTCCTTAAATAAGAGATTTATCTCATCCATACAAGCCGGAATAATAGGTCGGTGTTTATTTGTGTTAAAAAGCAACACGTTTTAATATAGTCACCACCTTTGGAGGTAGAAACCTGTAAGGAAAAAATAGCATATGAAATCGACAGCATCCCAGCTCAAGGTTGACCTCTAGTCTTAATATTATGTTAAAATTCGAAACTTTACGGTTCAAGTTGATCACAGAGAGCGGTAGTTGTGTAGGGGCTCATCTCAGTTTCAATAACCGATGGTATGTCATCCAATCCAATTCCTTGTCACGAACCCATCGCCATAATATTGATGTTACAGAACAGTTTTCCGTCTGAAAAAGTTAGTGAAAAGTGATTGCGTTAAACTGGAAGGAATCCATTTATTTTAATTCGTAGAATAACACATGCTCCATTGGTGTTATTCAAATCTGATCATTTCACGCCAATGACAGTTCCTAAAAATGAACCATGACAAATAAAAATACAGACGACCAGCAGTTCAATTCTCATTTTTTATAATTATTATACTTTTCCTTATAATAAACAAGTATACAGTGAGTAATAAAGTAGTATGAACACATGGTGGTAAAGTAATATATAAAAAAATAAAGCAGAACATAACCTTTGATTGATACAAGCATACTTTAAATTCAGTGTAATATTTTTTCTGTCGTCATTATTTTATTTCAAAAATGAAAAATAAGGGAAACTGACTGTAATTCCACGTATCTGTGGATTTCATTTAACCAGATATTAACAGAAAAGGAAAGAAACAAAACTATCTTCTGATATAAAAATCAATAAACCATTAAAATATTTTGTAATCACACAATTGACAGGCTTATTCGTACAATGTTGATAACGTCTAACTTAAAATTGTTCAATATGGGTTGTGAGGAAAGGGAACTTAAAAATAAAAGACACACCATGTTGTGTAAACTAAATCTATAAATAATATTATTATAAATATACCCCAAAACAAAACATGTACATAAAACTTCAGGAAGCGCGTCTACACCAGCAATGTTTCCCTTTACTTTCCAATGCAGTACACTTCCTACAACAAAACATCTGATCACCATTGTATCCAACGTGCCAGTTAGGTTCACCTTTCTAGGTGGAAATTGACATAAATATAAAATAATATTAACATGTTCACTATTAACGGTATTTAACCTTTAGAGCGCCAAGTTCTTTTGTCGATTTTAACATCTCACCAAACAAGCTGTTGAAATCATAGCCTGTGATAATTTGTTAAAAAAGAGCCCCACTAGAAGCTTTTTTTAAACGAATTACCACAGGATAGGTTTTCAGTAACACAATGTAGTCACAGTTTTAAATCACGTTTGGCTCTTTTAGGGTTAACCCAAAAAGCTACACAAACAAGTTGGCGGTGAAACAAATACCACACACATACTCATTGGTTTCATGTACACGTGACAAAATGGAAGTTTTGATTAAATAATACTACTTTGGTATTTGTCTCTCTTTATCGAATAAAGGATCAAAGACTTTTTACTGGCCCATTATGCGTGAACACTCATAAAGCAGACAATCTCAACATGTGAACAGAACAAAATCGTTAATTCAAGAAGCCCAGAGTTTTGTAGCACCAACAACATGAATGACCACAACAGAATGCAACTGATAGAATTGTGGCAGTTATAATTAATACCAATCAAATATATTTTGCCAAAAACCTGACCTTTGATAGCAAGTCACCAAGGTGATAATGCTGAATAAAATATTGTTGTGAAATGCTGTCGAATTGAGTTGATTATTTTTGGGCAATTGTCTGGTATATTATTTTCTGATGTGCACAGTATCTTTCATTATTGTAGATTATTGTGTGTGACACAGACACATGTTTAACAAGATTTCAACAATAATTAACATGGTTCACGCATCATTTGAATGAGTGAGTGTAAGTTGGTGTTTAGCCCCTTGAGTGCCAAGTGCCAAGTACGTCTGTCAACTTTAATATCCAAATTCCAGCCAAGTAAGACTGTTGACAACTTGTTTAAAAGAGATCCTTGATGCGCCCTTTCAAACAAATTATCAGCTTGTCACAGTTTTAAATTATGTTTGGCTCTCTAAGGGCTAACCCGAACAGCTACACAAACAAGTTGGCAGTGAAACAAATACTAAAATCACTTTAGCTCTCTTGGGGTTAACGCCGTTAATGTTTTTCAGTTACAGCACACCTTTTGAAGACTAAGGACAACGAGGACCTAAATCCAAAAATTGACAAAAGGAATTAGGTCCTTGTTGTCCTGAGGTCTTGATTTAAACACTTTCTTCTTTTTCAGTTGAGGTCATCGTTAGGATCGAAATAGTACTCATGTGATTCTTCCGGTAGATACGTTTCACTGTCTTCAGTCACATCCATTGCACTATGCTGTGTGTCTATTGCACCTGCTGAGTCACAGCTGTCAGTGTCACTTGATGCTCCTCTGTCTGAAAGACAATCAGTAAGACTGGCGTCAGCTGTCAGTCTGGTGTCCATGCCCTCATTAGAAGCCAACACAGACGAAGTTTCAATTGGCTTGTCGAATATATCACTTGACTCGTCTTCACAAGCAGCATCTTCAATCCTCTTCATCTTGAGATCTTCGATTAGTTTCTCCTTCTCACGTAACATGGCCTTGAGTTTCTCAATGCGATCATTGTGTGAGGTGGCTTTCTTGGCTATCACTTCTGTGCTTGGAACCTTCATCATTGGCAAAACAGGCATTTTAGCCTCCGACTCTGTTGTTTCAGGTGTCACTGAGGGGTCTGCTGATGTGTTAGAAACGCTGAATTGGTTTTGGGCCAAGAGTGATAGTGTTATGCTTTTCTTGGGAGGGCTGATGTTAGTGCCAGGATCAGAGACCGGTGTGGAGGCAGATCTCCAGATCTCATGCCATTCACTGTCAACTGGTTCTTGTTTCACTTTAACATGTGACAATGCCTTCTCAGATTTGGTCTTTTCTGGCTTCTCATCACCATAACCATGTGTAACAGGCTCCGACTTAATATGTTTTGCAGGAATGATCTGTTCTTTTGTCTTATCCGAGTTTATTGAACTTTTCACAGGCTGCACTGAAGGTAAATCATTACCAGACTGACATTTTTTATTATCAGACAGTCCTTTAACTGATGGTATAAACGATTTTGATAATGTTTTAAGTAAAGACACAGGACGAGGAGCAACACACTTTACAGCTTCTGTGTTTTGCAAACCTTTTTCTTTTCCTAAAAAGGCTTTTAACTTGTTATTGTCATTTATAATTGGAACTAACACATTTTTACCATTCATTTTCAAAAGAAAGTAATTTTTTCTTGAACTGTCCAACATAGTAACAGGCAGTCGTGCTGTGACATTAGATGAAATCGACACTGGTGGATTCACTGACACTACTTCATTGGCTGGCATTTTGACAGGTGACTGGATCAATGTACAAGGAAACACATTGTTGGAACTACCTTGACTGGCAGAATTAGAGGTGGCTGCTTTAGGTTTGTTATCAGGTATCTGGCCAGCTGGTGCTTTCATGTCTGCCTGTTCTTTTTCTACCTTTGTAAATTTAATTACCTTTGAGACTGGACTTATTGGTGTGTCAATCTTTTTCACTTTTCCTATTTTTGTATCCGACTCCTTGCTGCTGTCTTGTTCTGTTTGCTTTGATGTTTGTCCAGCACTTTGTTCAGTAAAGTCATTATTTATGCTTTCCTGTTTTGGAATTTTCATGTTCTTGTTGTTCTGATCTTCAGTTCTTTTTCTCTTAGAGCACATTCTCTTCTTGTCTTCTCTCTTAATTAAATCGGCATTCTCGTCTGACACTTCACTTGTGTCAGCTTCAACTTTCACCTTAACAGGATGAATGATATGTTCTGTTGGTTTGCACTGAACTAATCCAAGGTCGCACAGAAAGTTCAGAGTTCTCACCCTGCAGTAATTAGAACATTTAACAATGCACTCCTTCGGATTTTTAACTTGATTTTGTGACAACTGTTCTAAGACAACATACGATTGATGACACGTTATTGTCTTTGGAACGTCATCATTTGAAGCATGATCCTGTTTACAGCCACTTTCTGTTAAAAAATAATCTTCAGATTCATTGGGTTCATCTTTAACAGTAATTTCTGGATTGAATGTCTCAGTAACCTCTTTGGTGCACAAAGAGAAGACAGATTCTATTTTGAGGGACATGAAGTCATCACCTTGTTCTTCTGTTTTAATCTGACTTGCGTGAAGATCCAAATTACCCTCATTTGACTCATTTGTTTTCACAGCTGTGTCTGTGTCCACGTTGGATAGATTGCACTCGATGTCTGAGTCAGTGCTTGGCTTCATCTGCTGCTTGAGCTTAGCGCGAAGCTTAACAACAAGTTCTGACTGATTCTCAACGGAAGAGCACATTTTGGGTTTAGGTTCAGAATTCTTTAAACTTGCCGACATAGTTTCATTTCTCACCACACAAGGTTTCCTCTGATTTGAAGAAAGATGACTGAAATTAGCTGGGAAGACCACTTTATGTCCTGTCAGTAAGGACGAGGCCTTTTGTACCTGCCCTTTACCTCCTGTGGGTGATGTTTGAGTTCCTGTCTGAGAGTAGATGTCGCCACCAGTGATGAGTGATGGAACACTTGAGTGACCTGTTGTGGCAGGAAGTCGAACGAAGTGTGTGCCACTTTTATTGAATAACACTGTATACGAGTTTGGACCACAAGTAGAGGAAGATGTTTTCGGTGGAATCACAAAAATATTTTTTAGAGGTGTTGATTTAATTTGAGGTGGATTGGTCAATGTAGTGTTCATAATAGGATTGACTGAAGTTACTTGGGATGAAGGAGAAATGACGCTGCTTAGCTGAGTCCACTGGTTGTTAGACACAATCGGAAAACTATGTCTTTCTTTCATGTTTCCAAAAGTCTGTGGAACACTGTTTATATTAGATGTATGATCAGAATGAAGGTTCTTACATACAAATGGATTATTCTGTTTACGACTTGTGGTTTCACTAACAGAAGATGTTTGGGCAACTTTGGCAGCCATACATTTCAAAGTAGATGATCCAACCAGGTTCTGAATTTCAAGTGGTTCCCTCTTTTCAGAACTTACGGTTGACCAAATTGTTTGACCAGCAGTAGATGTTTTGGCAACTTTATCAGCTATACTTTTCAAAGTACTTGATCCAGACATACTGCTTAAAACAGACGATTCAGTATTTTGACCAATGGAAGATATGGGTACTTTAACAGTGGATATATGGGCTCCAGACGGATCTATCCTCATATGAGTCACAAACTCAAGCTTGCTGTTCACTGCTGGCTTGTTACTAGTCACACCAGACAAAAGCGAGTCATGAGCTGTCATGTTGAAGTCCTCTGGTGTTAACACAACGGTCTTGGTTGTTGGTTGCTTAGAACAGCCATTTTGGGTTTGATAACTGAAATAAGAAGGTGTACTTGAAACAGTTGACAGAGAATTAGACAATTTTACAATGGAATCTTTTGCTTTTGTGACTGTAGGTATTATTGTGCTGGGAGTTGGCAAAGTGGCTCCATTGGTCGGGTTGAGGATGAAAGTCTTGCCCGGGCCACCGTTTGCTGGAGTCAGAAGCATTGTCATCTTCCCATCTTGACCAACAGTGGGCACTAGAGTGTGGCTCTTGCCATCTATCCCTGATCCCGGGAACAGATTAGGATCACCCAGCAACTTAACGCTCCCATCAGAGTTAAACAGTAACTTTGCCTTAGAGGGCAATAATCTGAAGAACAAAATGAAAGTGAAAATAAGATAATGAATAACGAGTGAGTGATAATGGATAACAGTATTTCATGAATTAGTTAGTTGCAGCTTGTTGCTTGTGGTCACATTTTTGGGTTCATGTTCATGGACATCTAAATTACTTAGTTCAAAATCCTTTGTTAATCCAATATTTAAAAAAATAAATATCACAAGAGGTTTTACTTCGAAGACAAAATATTAAGTGTTGGTATCATGTCCAGAAAAACCCCCCGTTGCAAAATCATTATATTGTTTTCAATTAAGTGACAAACATTCACTGTTATACAAAATTGAAATTGTGAGCTAGGCAATAACATCAAAAAGTAGCTTCATTATCTGCCGCTAAAAAACATACCTGCATTTATAAATACAATAAAATAGTAAGACAGATGGTAATAATTGAAGGCATCAAGGAATATAATAGAGGTGAAAAGTCAAACACGTAACTACTTTTATATTTTAAAACTACTAAATGTCAATATTCCAACTGCAACAACAGTGTAATATATATATCTAGTCTTTAGTGTCAAACCCACTTTGATGAAGCTGTTGTTAATGACGAATCCGGGGGCAATGTTGTTCCACCCACTTTCTTCGGAGAGGAAGAAAGTAGTGCCGCCATCGACCTGTCAAGTAAATGAAATTTAAATTAAGGCCAATTTAAAAAAAATAAAAATATTGTGGTTCGGATCACATGACCTTGCCTACAACGTAGGTGCCGACCCTAACTTTTTTTTATTATCATAATGACAAAAAAAAATAACATGTCATATACTACAGCTGAAAACCTATTGTATCTTATCAACATTTAAAGTGCCGAGCACGACATTTTTTTTATTTTACTGTTCAAATTCCAACTG
>JAULCD010119754.1:0-11349 GCA_032361085.1 Calliostoma canaliculatum
TCTCTCTCTCTCTCTCTCTCTCTCTCTCTCTCTCTCTCTCTCTCTCTCTCTCTCTCTCTCTCTCTCTCTCTCCAAAATATGTAAAAAAAATTAAATCTAGGATCCGCCCATGCTGTGATATGTAGTACAATGGACCGAGCTATGGGTTTTTTTAAAAATAACAAAAAAAAATTTGAATCGCCCGTGATCTATACTCATAAAGATGTTGGCTCGCGACACTGATTTTAAGTGATTTATGAGTATACTGGAAACACAATCATATAGAGCTTTTGACTTGATCGTTATTGGAGGCAAACAAACGTTAACATTGCAAAATGCGAGTTCAAGTCCCACCTCGATCCTATTTTCTTAAAAAAATATTATCGTTTGATCTCCTTAAGCATAAACTGAAACAAAACTGTTTGCGCATTTTCAAAAAAAAACCTTAGTTGCTTATATTACGTCATTAAATATCTCTTATCTTGCTTAAGGCGCCATAATTCATAAATCCGATTAAAATGTTCAGTGATGTGTTTATACTCTATATCCGCTGAAAGTTGGCGGAGTCGCAGTCTCTCCGCCATCTACCCCCCAACCACTACTCCTACCCAAAGATGACTGAAAAATTACCAAGCCCAAGCCTATAATGTGCTTTACCATACAACTAGAATTTAAGGGTTTTAAACAGCACAAGAGGGTCACAGACCTGAGAACACAAGACCAGCATTACGCAACAAAAGGTCTGGTTTTAATGAGATTAGTAAACTTTTCACGTGACAGCTTGGAATTAGATCTTTAAATCAAACTCCTGTTGAAAGATTTAACTGTATTTAATTGGGAATATACATTTTCAAGAGTAAACTATAAGCATAAAGTAAAACAAATACAACTTGTACAATAGCCAGCAAATTGTTAATCAGGAGTCCATGGCCCCGTTCCTCAAACCGATTTTAAGATAATTAAGTTGATCGTAAGTGCTAAAATATAGCATTGGCTTATGACTGTCGTAGCGCAAAGATCGCTTTTGAAACCGGTGCCGTTCGGCACCGGTTCCAAATCGATCTCTGCGCTACGACAGTCGTAAGCATATAATAGTAAACAACTCCACAGGACACTGTTTAAAAAATCGTTTACGGCCAACTTAGCATAAAATCGCTTTGAGGAACGGGTCCCAGAACTTTAAAGCTAAAGGTGAAGCAAAATGACAGGTGAAAAAACCTACAGATTTAAATTTAAAGGTAGCATACATTTAAAGGTCATGAATAAATCAGAGGTTAACATTTAAAGGTCACTGACATTGAGAGGTCACGACTAAGTGCAAGGACATTTGAAAGGTCAAAACTGAATCAATCATGGCTAAAACAGATAGTGAGCAAGAAAAGTTTTATAACGGAGTCAGTTTGTAGGAGTCATTGAACAGGTGATAGAGAGAATTTCCATGTCATAATTAAACAATAATAATGGTCTCCGATGCTTGACAAGGTTTAAACAATGCTTATTTTTGCAGGGGAAATCGGAGAGTTTTAAAGATTTAGTTTCACAGAAGCAGTTCATATACAAAACAATCTATCATTATTTCTAAAACAGATTCAAAGGGTGTTAAGGTCATCAGAAGAGACTCTGTTGTGACTTCAGGGAATTTTATGTCAGGGTCATAACAAGAGAATCTGTTACATAATCTGAGTGTGTCATGTCGGGGTCATGACAAAAGATTATGTTACATAATCTGAGTGTGTCATGTCGGAGCCAGAACAAGAGATTCAGAATCTGAGTGTGTCATGTCAGGGTCATAATAAGAGATTCAGAATCTAAGTGTGTCATGTCGGGGCCAGAACAAGAGATTCAGAATCTGAGTGTGTCATGTCGGGGTCATAACAAGAGATTCAGAATCTGAGTGTGTCATGTCGGGGCCAGAACAAGAGAATGATGTCGTGTCATAGTCAGAACAAGAGGAACTCTCTTACCTAATTAAAGAGTGTCATGTAATGAAACAGAATCAGAGAGCGTCATATCAGAGCAGGAATTAAACACGTGGTCAGAGGGTGCAAGTCAAGTCAGATGCACTTCATGTTCCACATGAAAAGAACTTCACAAAAAAAGGAAAGATTTTGTGATTCGTCATCTCTACACATTACTTAAAAATATACGTGTTGTGTTTGTGGTGCATATTATTATTACATATAAAAATTATCTTGGATAATCCAGGCTTTTATATTTTCATTACAAGACATACCCTGGACACATTCACACTGTATCTGTCGATAATCAGTTACGCGCGGCTACCAAATAGCTGTCTGATCAAATGACACGTCTTTGTTTTATTTATCTGTTAAGGGCGCGTTGAATGTGTATTAAGGCCAAACATTTGATTAGATGATGATGATGATATGATGCTACAACATCCTAATGGACAAAAACACGGCGAATGTGTCCAGGGTATGTACAATAGTGTAACGAAGATAGATCACAGCCTGGACTATCCAGAATGATATAAAAGTAAACAAGGGACAAAATAACAAAGTGACATAAAGGTAAAATGACAATTGGAAGATTTATTTTATCTCGGCGAAATAGATACAGGTACTTTAATTTTCACCATCGTAGTTGATTTATACGGCCCTGTCCATTTGATAAAAGTTTTATGTGATATACCAGGTTTTAATAAACAAAGTCAAATTTAATTTCTTACCATTACTTCTTCAAGCATGAGTTTGCTTACTATTACCGGAACTGGTCATTACGCTAATGTATATATCTGGATAAAAGTATTGCACACTGGAAAAAAATGTCTAGAAATTTATTCAACGGTTTTCTACTGGTTTTCCCCAAAAATCTCATCAAACCAATTAAAAAAAACGCTGAATAATTTATAGACATTTTTTAGGGTGCAACACCTGCATTTTCAATGACAGTCGTAATATAAATTAATGTCAATCGATTAATACGAATGCAATTCTTATTAAATTGACTGTCTAAGGCAAAACGATTTCTAAGAAAACCAACACACTCTTTAGTAATTACCCAGTTTATCATTTATAGAGATTCACCGTAGTAACTTGTGTAATAAGTTAAATTTAACAAGTGAAAATCTTTGAGTGTAACAACAATGTTTTCTTACTAGAGGTGGATGTCCATAGTTACTGACATAAAACAAGTACTAAAGACACCGAATCAAGACAGACAGTATTTGGTGCAACCCCCATCAATAAGAATGACTGCCGTAAAAGGTCTCCTCATGGATTTAAATGACATGCTGAAGTTATTTGTAAAGCATCTGTTTCCATTCCTGATGAAGAACCACATTAAGTTGAGCAAGGTCCTGAATTGGAGGTTGTCTGTTGAGAAGCCTACGGCCTAACATGTCACATACGTGTTAATGTGGATTCAGATCCGGATTCCTAGCTGGCCAAGGTAATGTAGTGAGGATTTCCTGGTTGAAGTAATCGACAACCACACATGCTCTTTTGGGTCTAGCATTGTCGTCCATGAAGACGGGCCTTATATGGAGGGGTTGGTTGTCAAAATAAGAAACCACAGCATGCTCAAAGATACCTCGCTGGTACTTTTGTCCTGTAAGATTACCCCTAACAGTTATCAAGGGAAGCTTACAGTCGCAAGGGAAACACTCCCACACCATCAATGACCTCCACCGAATGAAACCCGTTCCATTATGTTCAATCATATGGGAACAGGTTGTTCCTCTTTGTCTCCAAACCCCTAATCTTCCATCTGTCATGAAGAAAAGAAAACAGCTTTCATCAGCTCAGTGGAACTTCCTCCAGGATGAAGGTTTCAGTTCTGACGACCAGGCAAGCGGAGCACCTTCATGAGGATAGGTAAGCAGGGTACGTTTAACAGGTAACCTGCTCTTCTGAGTTGATTACGTACTGTCTTGTCAGAGATTCCACTAAAAAATGTCTAGAAATTATTCAGCGGTTTTTCTATTGGTTTGATGAGATTTCCACAGGAAAACTGCTGAATATGGAAATCTCATCAAACCAATAGAAAATCGCTGACTAATTTTTATATTTTTTTCCAGTGTACGCCTATGGGAAGCCATTTTCGCTTTAGCTGTTTGCTGTTAGTGTGTTTTCAAGATCAGACTAATGCTCGAGTGATGATGGCCCAATCGAGTTGCAATTTGTTGTAGTGACATTCCAGCGTCATTTTTTGGCTAAAGAAATCTGTGGTGGACCCAAATTGTTTAGTGTTGTGTGCTAAAACTTTGTCTCACTTCGGTTTGATGCTCAATAGAGACGGGTTTCAAACTACTTTTAAATAAGCCCTTGTATTTGTTATTTGCATATGTTGTTTAGTGCGTACAGCAAGTTGTTGCGGATTGGTAATGTATTTGTGAAAAGAGCTCTCAAAATACCAGAACCTAATTTTGTATTCATATGGGTTGCAAAACATAGGCACAAATCAAAATTCAAATTGGGCGTTGCAAAACTTTCCCTCATATGTATATATTTAACAGGGTTGTGTCGTATTCATATCCGACGAGACTATTACTAAAATTGTCGTAAATTAAGCACTTTCTAAAGAACAAACGTGTTTTTCCTTGGAAAATGCTCAGTTTACAACGACTTTGCATTTGTACTTTGAAAAGTGTTTAGTTTGCAACAACTTGGCCATTTGTAAACTTAACCACTCAGTTCAAAGTATACCGTTTAACTTTCTTATAGATTAGACTTTTTCACACAATTAACCAAGCCATAACTGAACGACACTTTCAGAACTAATAACTCAAAGCTTTGAGTAAACGAGTAACCAAAAAAGCCGAACCTACTTTAATTGCTTTCCAAGTCATTTTGAGCTAGGTTTCGGCTATATATCAAACTAAGTATCATCAATATTAAACGTCTGTCACGCCTCGTTTCAAGAAAAAAGTAAATGTGTTTATTCCGTCGATTCGTTTTTTGGAGATAATCGTTTTGAAGAACATATTTCCCATTACGTTATAACATTCGGTTTGTAATTAGTATTCCTCCGATTGATTTTACACAGACAATAAAGGGTATTTCTAGCTAAGCGCCATTTCAAAGCTGTTTAGGTTTCCATCCTATAACCACTATGCAAAAGAATTCATGATCGATCGCATATATTTCTTCTAAAGGACAGATTATTATCAATTTCGCGAGTCATTGAGTCACATAAAGAATATCAGATAACCAAAAGAAGGTTCTTGTCAATATAGCCAGAGAACCGACGTTGTATTTGTATTTTTTTTGTTTTACTTAAGCTATAAAATTGCACGCTTGTTGCCCAATATCAATATGAACTTGCTGACAAAAAGTAATCGATTCTTAGAATATGAAAAAACAGTACATGTAAACTTGGGCAAATAGTTGTTCTCGGACAAGTGTCACTTTTGGAATCTCGAGTAATGCTTCTGTTTGTGTTTAATGAAGACATACCTGCTTGGTTATAAAAGAGGGCAATCTGGCAGCTGACGGTTAATGTAAAATATGAGTGAATAGGTGCGGTTTACAAATGTCAAAATAGTTGTAAACGGTGCACTTTCCAAAGAAAAATAAGTTTTTCTTTTGAAAGTGCATCGTTTACAACGATTTTGACATTTCTAAACCGAACACTATGGTAAATAGCGATAAATACAAAAGGTTTAAGACGAATGATATAGTAGGGTGGTTGACTTCTGAAAATATATATTCTTTTTACCATTTGTTAATATCTTGAGTCTGGTTTTTTTAAAAAAAAAACAAACAAGAAAGTGTAGTAGTTATAACAATTTTAAAATTGTAAATCGAAAAGAAATATTTGTAAATCGAGTCAGAGAAATTATAGAAAACAGTTCACGTTCCAAATAACAATTTCTTTTGTTCGGTTTAAACCCAAGCCCAAAAGTCCTTGTCAACCATGAACTTTCCAAAGAATATATTGTTTTAGTTCTTAATAAAATACGCGATTTACATAAATTTGAACATTTCTAAACCAAACTCAATGAGCCGGTACTAGATACACGGGAGGGGATGTCGTGTGATGGAGTCAGTTTAGAATTAAGGAAAGCAATATACTCAGTGATAAAATTAAGGAAACCCTTAAATGATTATCACCAGTTTCTTTGTCGGTAAATTAACAGAAAATGTCCTTCATTTAGACTTTAGCTCATGTTTTGATTGTTCATTTTAAACACATTTTGAACACATATAGACACAAAATTTGAACACATTTTAGACGTACTTCGAATGCATTGGCTAAAATGGTTTTATGTTCTTGGTGTGACAAGTTGATCTTGTTGTTGAATTGTTGAT
This sequence comes from Calliostoma canaliculatum, assembly GCA_032361085.1. Lineage (NCBI taxonomy): Eukaryota > Metazoa > Mollusca > Gastropoda > Trochida > Calliostomatidae > Calliostoma > Calliostoma canaliculatum. The sequence continues at coordinate 6,252 of JAULCD010119754.1, forward strand.
ACTTCGTATTTTGTACATGTTTTGAAATACACGTTTTAAAGACAAAAAAATACAATTACCATGTCTAATTTTACCAGTTTACAATTACCAGTATCTAAAGAAAAACACATGCCGATATCATTGCAAACGGTGCACTTTCAAAGAAAAACAAGCCTTTTAAAAAGTGCACAGTTTGCAAAGAGTTGAGGTTTTCATAAACCATTCCGTGCATCCCAGAGACATGGGGTGATTTTATACAAAAAAGTTAAATATCACCTACAAATGACTGCAAGGTATGCTAGGTATACTGATCTTTAAGATAAGTTTTTCACAATATTTTTTCGAGTTTTGACTTCGCATAACTTGCAGTGATCTGCAGAAACAACCTTGCCCAGGTACAAGTAAAAAGAAAGAAAGGACAGAAACTAACAAAGATACTAAAGACTTTAACAATAACAAAATAGTGGACATGTGAGTTTGTCAATGAGAGTTTAAATGAAAGTTATACGTGTATACGTGTTTAATATTGTTTGTAAATGAACACCTATACACCCCATGTGTACTCCATGATATAACTATAAATAACGTGTGTATATGTATCATAACGTGTTAGTACAATAATTATTAAAATATAATTAAGATTAAATAAGAAAAAGTAAAAGGGAGGATGGAGAGAGTGATTATTTAGAGCTGTTTGAGCAATATCTATACTAACACCTCAGTAGCAGACATTGAAGTATGCTCGTTTATGTATGCACAATAACCCTGATTAAATCATGTTCTATACTAAATTCGAAAGTCAAAGGAGCTATTCAACAAATTTAATATTATTACAGAATATGTCTTAACAGCATAATGTGGTCATGTTGTTAAACTATACTAATGTCAACTTAGAGCTCTTAAGGTTAATAATATTTAATATGTGAGTTGATCGGAAAATACCACGTGGTACATAAAGTACTTGTGTTTCCATTACTATCACTGAGCCAAAGCAAAACCACCATCTCCTTCCCACACTGTTAGTTTGTAGTCGCCTACAGACAGTGCGACGTTACGTCGTGAAGATCATAAAGTTTCTTATGAAGGTAATGAAAATATAAATCCAAATATAAGTTTAAAAAAAACCCCAAATCCATTACGTTTACACAATTATATAACTCGAAGATAAAACTACTCACATTAACTAAAACTGTTTGATACCGACTTGAAAGAAATTCATTTTTTAGAAACTAATAATCGCCATGACCAAAATATTTATCGAAAAATGACAAAATAAATCAAAAAGAAATTTTATTTTTTATTTGCAGCAACAGCAATTGATCAAGTTTGGCCAAACAAATGAAGCAGTTGTAGGGACATGAATCACGGACGGTGGCGGCATATTACTGCGCCAACTTGAAACGAGTCGTTTCTGGGCTGATGCCCGCCCTACTTTTCATAGCTCGTGTAGCATTAAATTATCAGCCCTTCGCCGAGATGTTCGCGTGCTAGACGAGAAGAAGCGAAAACATTTGCGGATTTTAGCCAGTCAGTCGATTCCTGCTTGTCTAACGGCATGTTTCAGTGTGGAACGTTGCGTCTGCTATCAGTTCCCCTCTGTCGCTGTACAATCCTGCCGGAGTGCGCTAATCGCAGTGATCGAAGCGCCGCTAAAATCACTATGTGATGCGTTGTTCTCGGTATTTACACCAACAGCGCTGGTGTCGTTACATGTTGGTTTGTCAAATTCATTATTTTGCGTCTAATCTAATATTATAGTCACAATTATTCGTTTTACTGAATTAAGTTTAACAGTTAACACCCAGAGTGCCAAGCTGAACATTTGTACATTTCAATGTCCAAATGTCAACTCAAATAGGCTGTTGAAACCTATTCTGTGATAGTTTGTTTTAAAGAGTTCCGGTCGGAGCTATTTAAAACAAATTATCACAGAATAGGATTTTAACAGCTCAAACTAAAATAAATTCTAAGGCATTCTACTAAAATGAATTAGACACTCTCAGGGTTAAGGGTAAATGGTGCAAGACTGATGCAAACATAAACTTCTTCGAATAATAAAAAAAATAAACAGTTTTACATATTTTAAAAAATAGTTCAAACATATTTTTATTGTTTAAATATTTAGAAATTTTCTTATATTAATTTATATTAACTTAAAAAATAAAAATAAATTCAACACGTTAACGTTAACTTTTAAAAACAATGTTTATCAAAATACACACTTATACAGTTAATGAGAATTAGTCCAGAATAAAATTTGAATCACTTATGATTGATCTTTTTTTACAATTAAAAAAAGGAACAAAATTCATTTAAATGGACATGAAACATACTAAAAATCAAAAGTTAAATTTGAATCATAATTATTAATTTTAAGAAATAATAAATTGAGACAGAATTAACTGAAAATGTATATAAACGTAAATAATACAGGTAAAATAGTATATTTTACTTAAAATTATTTTGTTAAATTTCTGAAACGGTGGTTACTATCTCGCACAATTCCAACATGAAATAGCCTCACTACAAAAGAGTCTCATTTTGAACGATCACCCTTAACCAAGTTAATCTCCCTCTCTCAGATCACTTCACTTGCTCAAGTTGGCCTCTTCACCGTAATCTTAAACAAAAGAAAACTTTAACGTTAATGCGGATTTCCCCCTCCTCTTGAATTACCTATTTGTAAACATATCGTTTCAAGCTTTCCGTATCTCGTCTCTTTAGGCAGGTCTTTAATCGAGCAATTTACCAGCACTGGGTCGGGGTACTTGAAGCATAATGGTGTGGTTATCCGTGTACCATGACAGTCCCACAACCGTATCTGTTTCACCTAACGACAACGCAAAATGCTCGCATATCGCACAGGTATACCTCCACTGACACAGTTCTGTCAACTATTTACGGGATGACAATATTTCAAACCCACAAACAACACGATTGTTATGCCTTCGTTAAATACTAGTTTCTTACTAAATGTCTAAGGATTATGAGAAACATAAATCTTATGTTAATTTGAAATTAAACGTATTTTTAAAACTTAACACTGTGACCATCTTCTGTTGTTGAAAACCTGTCCAGGAGTAATTTGTTTAAAAGAGCGCCCCATTACAACGTTTAATCGTATGTACAATTGAAATTATCAGTGTACGTGATTAACTTATCAAACATTTAATATTTTTAAACACCTAAAACTGTGACTATCTTCTGTTGTTGAAACGCTGTACTGTGATAATGTATTTAAAATGATTCTCTTCTAGGCAATTACAACGTTTGATTGTATGTACAATTGAAATTTTCAGTTTAGTACATGTAGTTTATTTTTAGCCATTGAATTCTAATAACACTTAAAAGTATGATTATCTTTGCTATTGAAAACCTATCCTGTGGTAATTTGTTCAAAGAGCTTTCTTCGGAAGTATTACAAAGTTAAAATTTAAGTACAAATGAAACTATTAGTTCATTGTACGTGTTTTTTAACCATTGAAACACTGAAACCATGAATATATTTTGCTGTTAACAACGTAAACGTGTCCTGTGGTAATTTGTTTAAAAGAGCTCTATTCGGGAGCTCTTTTAAAAAAATTAACATAGGACAAGTTTCAACAGTCATTCACCATGGGGTTTTGACACAGTAATTATTAACACCATTATAACATTATCATCAGCTTTTTTGAATTTTTTACACACAGGGCAAGTCTTCAACATCCTATTTAGGTTAAATTTCGGATAGTGCAATGAGCGCTTCACATGTTTTTGTCAACAAAACACAAATATTTCAATTTGAAATCATACTTTTCTTTGAGTCAATTTTGTAAGGGAATTGGATAATTTTGATAATTTTAGGATGCGAACTTCTCTGATGCGTGAACGCAGTATGAGGAAAGAGTAATTTACTCTGAAACGTTGTGTTCACACGTCAAAGATGTTGACATAAAAAAATGATCTGAATTGACCAAAATTACTCTGTGCTGTATTGCGATATTGTATGGTGAGATATTGACAAAGGGTTTTATTTGCTACATAAAACTCGTGTCAAATTAAGAACCATGAAGTTACGCTCAGCGTAACAGGGTCTTAAAATTGGTTCATGTTTTACGCTTAGCGTAACGTACAGGGTTTTAAAAATTGGTTCGTGTTTCGTCGAAAGATGACAAATTGATCGCTGTTTATTTTTCCTTTCAAATATCAAATAGTTGTTAATCACAAATTACACTTGTATTATTATCAATACAAAATTGACGGTCCTCACGCTGAAATTTAAAAAAATTAATCAAATGACAACATATTTCAATATATTTTAATGTTATGTTTACCTATAAAACACGCATTACTGCAGAAAGTGTGTTTTTAATGTTCTATTAATGATAAACAAATCCTTCCTTTTTTCAAAAATAAAAATTACATGTAAATTTAATAACATTAAATATATCATACTTGATTTAGAATATTATAAAAATAGACCATCAATACTAATATATAAATTAAAAACTGTAATAAGTTTGTTAATATAAGTATGGCTACATACAAATTTCGTCGTTGTAGCGTGACTATGATGTGTTTGCATCCATTAACTGACATGAAATGTACACATGAAATTAATTTCCTAACCAATCAGTCAAACATATGACGGCGGATTATTAAACAGAAATAATGATATTATTTCTTACTTTAAAAAAAGCCCGGCTACTCTAAATGGTTATAGTGTAATGAACGCGTTGAAGTGGAATTGTCATTCATTTATCTGATATGTATCATGATTGATATGACATGCGAAATCAACAACATCAAATTATCGCGAAGTTATGTGCAAGGCACATGGCCTGCACGTCTGTTGACAGCTATAGACATCTCGCAGTCATCCCCAGGCATGCAGGAGGGACGTGATTAACTTATAAACAATGAGTTAGATGATCAACAAGCGCTTCTTCCCAAGGCTCGTCGTAAGTCTCTGTGCTTAAACACAGCGAGTTAACCCTAAGAGAGCTATTGACATCGTTGTTGATTTCATTATCTTATTTCCAAATTGAAACCCTATATGTGGTGATTTTTTTAAAAGATCTCCTGAAAGGAGCTCTTTTAAACAAATCACCACCGATAGGATTTTTAAAGCTAAAACGGT
>JAULCD010119865.1:0-17346 GCA_032361085.1 Calliostoma canaliculatum
TCGTGAAAATATGGTTTTCAAACTTCACTCGATGAAATATACATCGTATTTGACAAACAGCATGAAATAGCCTCTATTTATTTACTTTTTAATCCTTTCTTTTACAGTTCGTACATCTGTTGAGTCCACTGCCAAACTGAATTATCAATCTTTGCTGGAAATATTTGAAAATCCTTCAGAGATAACACAGGTATTTGCCATATTCTTCATAGAGATTTGATTCCATGAATATGGACAACCTATTTTGGTACTTTCCTTATATATCTTGATAATGAAATTATACATTGTTGTATACAAGACATTTTGTTATTGACTTAAATACTAATTACATACTATGACAAAGTGATATCATATGCAATGTTTTCAACCATATTTTCATTACAGAATGCCAAACAAAGATAGACAAAAGCGCCAGGCAGACAGGCAGAGAAAAAACCAACAAGCACAGGAAGGCCAGGGATCCCACGAAGCTAGTACTTCACAAGATCAGCTCTTGTTTGGTGTAAATTTCAACCAGATTTTGAGTGGTGAAGCTCCCATTGGTATCATGGACTTAGTGAGCTTGAGATTAAGAGGACAATTTGACAGTCAATATGGCTTGCTGACACCTTCCTATCTTCACGCCAAACACTGTGCGCGAGAAGAACTCTTACCTCAAGAGATAGTTCCACCAGATGTCTTTTCAGTGCAACTACACTACATTGACAACCACTATGTGGTTTCTTATCAGAAAGATGGACAGTTATGTGTCATTGACTCATTGAAGAATCCAAATCGGGTATTGCGTCTGTGGCCACAGTTAAGGCTTACTTATCAAATTGTCATTGATGGACTCAGGATTGAAAATGTGTTGTATGGAGAGCCACAAAATCAACAGGCATCAGTGGATTGTGGGCCCTTTGCTATTGCTTTTGCCTACTCATTACTGTGTGGACAAGATATTTTCCATATGAGTTTCATTCAGGGAAATCTGAGGCGTCATATCAAGGAATGTCTGCAAAATAATAACTTTACCGACTTCCTTGCTATCAGGGTAACCAACCCTTCTTCCCATCTTGCTCCATGTGGTCAAACAGGACTCACTCGAAGTTGGGCAGATGTAGCAGCCAACAGGAATCCCTTGCATCAACAGCTCTTTAATGAGGTTTTTTCTCCTTCGCTCAAAAGACATTCATCTGATCCAATAGCCTTTGAAGGCGATATTAAGAAAACTGCAAAAACAAATTCTTTGAATACACAGTTGAAGAGACTATATGACCGAAGTAGAAAACACAGATCAAGAATGAGCAAAAGTACAGAAGAGAGGGAAAAGGAAGCAGAAATCAATCGGGTTGCTCGTTTAAGCAAGAGAAAAAGAGATCATAGTTTGAACTGTGCGAGAAAAAGAAATGTGCGTGAGATTAGATCTGAAGAACAAAATATTCAGGATAAAATTATGGATGCAGAGAGAAAGAGAAATGTGCGTGAATCAAGGCCTGGGGAACAAAAGCAGACTGAGAATAGTGCAAACTTAAGAATTCAGGAAATTCGGGGAAAAAATACACCAGATGAAAAACAAACTGAACAGGTTAAAGATGTGGCAAGAAAACAAGCAGAAAGGGTAAACATCTCCAAGACGCAAAAAGATATTGCAAGAGTGCTAGATACTGCAAACAAACAAAATAAAAGAGCTAACAGGACAAAAGATGAAATTGAGAAAGACAAGTTTGCAGACAGTGTTAGAAAGGCGACATCTAGAGCTAATAAAACCAAAGAACAGACTGATAAAGATCACCTAACAGACAGTACAAGAAAACATAAGACAAGAGCTAGTAAAACCAACGAACAAAAAGAGAGAGATCAGCTTGCAGACAGTGTTAGAAAGGCGACATCTAGAGCTAGTAAAACCAAAGAACAGACTGATAAAGATCACCTAACAGACAGTGCAAGAAAACATAAGACAAGAGCTAGTAAAACCAATGAACAAAAAGAGAGAGATAAAAACAAAGATAGTGCACGGAAACAGCTTTTTCGAGAAAATGTCACACTTGAGCAACATTTGAACACTTTTAGAAAAAACATATTTGAAGGTCCAACTTGTGTGTGTGCATGTTGTAGGCGTCTTTTGTATTCTTCAAGTGTTGTGAAAATGACAACATCTAGGCTATCTTCTGTGAACAAAGAATTGATTGAAAAATGTGTTGGTGATGGTGAATTTATTTGTAACTCTTGTCTAAACACACTAAAAAAGAAGAAAATGCCAGCCATGTGTCACGCAAATAAGCTGGGTTTAGAAGACATTCCTGAACAGTTGGTAAACCTGACCGATCTTGAAGCTCGTATTGTTGCTCAGCGGATTCCATTTATGAAACTGTTGAATTTACCGGTTGGTAAACAGAAGGCTGTTGTGGGATCAGTTGTCAATGTGCCAGTTGATGTGTCGGCCACCTGTGCTTCCCTCCCTAGATCAAGTAGTCTCTCAACAGGTTTCATACCACTCAAACTCAAGCGCAAACAACAATATTCTGGACATTCAATGTATCAGACTATTAGACCACATGTAATAGAAGTAGCCTTAAAGTATCTTATTCAACACAACCCATTATATTCTAATATAGTAATGAATCCATTGTGGCAAGAAGAATTCAATAATGATGACTCAGACTTATGGGAGGCTCTGACATCTCCTAAGCAAGTTACTCAATCAGAAGATAGCAACATAAACTCAACAGATGAAGCTGTATTCTCTGATGAAAGAAACTCATCTCCACATTCTGTGAAAATGGATGACATTGACTCTGATGATAACATACTTTCTGATGACAGCAATGTCTCTGATGATGATGCATCAAAATCTGGTAATGATGAACTATCCTCTGATGAAAGAAACTTATCTCCACCTTCTGTGAAAATGGATGACATTGACTCTGATTATAACATACTTTCTGATGACAGCAATGTCTCTCATGATGATGCATCAAAATCTGGTAATGATGAACTATCCTCTGATGAAAGAAACATATCTCCACCTTCTGTGAAAATGGATGACATTGACTCTGATGTAAACATACTTTCTGATGACAGCAATGTCTCTGATGATGATGCATCAAAATCTGGTAATGATGAACAACAGAAAGTAGTTGAAGATTCTGGAGATGTTAAGTTTGACACATGCCTTCAGCCTAATGATATTCTCACTAAGGGAAATGAAGTGTTTAGCATAGCACCTGGTGAAGGCCGTGTACCAATCCCTATCATGAAAGACACTGACAACGAAGTGATGACATTTCCACATTTCTTTCCTGAAGGAAAGTTTGGATTTGATGTTCAACGTGAGGTAAAGCTAACTTTACGCAAATACTTTCAGGCAAGAATCTTAAACTGTGATACAAGGTTTTCAATGTCAACTGAGTACATCTTCTATGCACAATTCCTGACAGAATTCAAACATGTGCATGATGCCATCAACATTGCGTTAAGAAAGGCAAGACTTAACCAACATGATCAATCAGGAGTAACTGCAGGAATGCTTAAAGATAAACAGAGACTGAGAGATATCGTACGACATGACCACGGTTACCAGTTCCTGAGGAATGTTCGAGGATCTCCTGCTTACTGTAAAAAGATTTTGTATGACTTGTTGGCAATGATAAGAAGTTTAGGACCCTTCACATGGTTCTTAACACTTTCTGCAGCAGATTTGAAGTGGCCAGATGTGTTTTGTGTCATTGCCAAACAACATAACATTCCTCTAAAACCTGAAGATGTAGAGAAAATGTCATGGGAAGAACGGTCCTCTTTGTTGCGGTCTAACCCAGTAACAGCAGCACGCCACTTTGATCATAGAGTGCAACAGTTTGTCACACATGTTCTGAAACAGGGTGTCATCGGTCCAGTCTCTGACTTCATGTATCGGGTGGAATTCCAGCAGCGGGGTTCTCCCCACATTCACATGGCAGTGTGGATTAAGGACGCCCCAAGTTTTGAACACTCCACAGATGAAGAACTCACCAGCTTCATAGACAAATATGTGTCCTGCTCTCTCCCAGAAGAAGATGACATGAAGAATCTTATATCTCTTCAAAGACACTCGCATTCTGCCACTTGCACCAAAACTGGAAAGATCTGTAGATTTAGTTTTCCTAGACCTCCATCTGAGCATACAATCATTTGCAGAAAGAATTCAGACCAACAACCTGATATAGGCAAGATTGGTAAATGCAGAAATGCCAAAATATTAAAATCTGTCTACAAGGCTTTGTCAGACACTGGTGTGTCTCCAGAGACAACGTTAGCAGAAATAGTGGATGCAGCTGGTGTCTCCTTGCAAGAATATGAACATGCTTTGAAAAACAGTAAGGATGCAAATTCAATCATTCATCAAAGACTACCAAGTGAAGTGTTCATAAACAATTACAACAAAGATGTGTTGAGAGTTTGGCAAGCAAACATGGATCTCCAGTTTGTGAGTGATCCCTATGCCTGTGTGATGTACATTGCTTCTTACATGACCAAGGCGGAGCATGAAATGGGTGAACTTCTCACTAATGTTGGTAAAGAATCTGCAGATGCAGACATTCAACAGCAACTCCGCAGAGTAGGCAACAAATTCTTGCATGCAAGATTAGTCTCCATTCAGGAATCAATCTACAGACTCCTCTCCTTACCACTGGTGAAACGATCAATAGACATCTTTTATGTTCAGTCTGAGTCGACTGAAGAGAGAACATTTCTCCTTAAACCTCTTAGTGTCATCGATCAAATGGATGATGAAGATGAGGATGTGTATCAGCTTGGATGTACTGACAGATATGTCAAAAGACCTTACAATCTAGAGAACATGTGTCTCTCCCATTTTGTATGCAAGTATAAAGTTGACTATGGCAAGTTAGTTATTACCCAGGAAGAAGAAGATTCAGGGAAGAAGATAAAACTTCTTGATGAAGCCGGTATCATGTCAAAAAAGCAGAAGGAATCTATCTGTAGAACACATCGCTATTCAGTTCATCGTGATCCAGAGAAGTTCTATCACAGCCTCCTTATGATGTATTTTCCATGGCGCACAGAGGCAGATCTCAAACATCAGGATGGTACATACTTCTCCAAGTATCAACAAGTCAAACCTGTCATAAGTGAGAACCAGTCTCACATTGAGAGGAATGCATATGAAGTGGATTCTGCCCTCAATGATCTTGAAGTTCTTGGACAACCCGAAGATGCATGGGACCAAATGATGTCTGAATCTCAACATCAGAGACATGAGGAACAAAGGGAAGGAACTCGAGATGCAGATGAATTTGTTCATCTAGATCCTTCACAACACCCAGAAGCCAGAATAGAGAGTTCAACTGCCTTCACTCCATGTTCATCAACAGTTACATCTCACATAATGTCAGACAAGAACTACCATACCCACCTTCAGTCACTCAATTTGCAACAAAGACAGGTACTGGACATTTTCACTAAATGGTGCTTTGACATAAGAACAAGTAGGAAGACAGGAAACACACCAGAACCTCTACTCATGTTCATTAGTGGAAGTGCTGGAACAGGAAAGAGCCACCTTATCAAAGCCCTGTTTCAAACTAGTGTTCGAATGCTGGCTAGGGAAGGAGACAATCCTGATGAAATTGTGTGCTTGTTGGTTGCACCAACTGGAACAGCAGCTAATAACATCCATGGCCAGACAGTTCATTCAGCCTTGCAATTGTCTGTAAAGAAGCACTATACCAGTGACACAGTTTCTCACAAGACACTTTCATCATTGAGAAATAAATATGCAAATCTCAAAATCCTCATTCTAGATGAAGTGTCTATGGTAGGTGCCAATGACCTTCATCGTGTTCACAAAAGACTTGAAGATATTAGAGGCATGGACGAAGATGATTCTGTGTTTGGAGGTCTGTCAATTATCTCCTTTGGTGATTTGCAACAACTTCCACCAATTGGACAGGCTGCAGTATTTGGACGGCCATCATCACCAATGGCACAACTGTATGGTTCTCTTTGGGACAATATTTCATTTTTTGAGTTGACAGAAATCATGCGCCAAAAGGATGATATTGAATTCGCTCAGTTGTTGAAGAGAATCAGAGATTGGGATAACCAGACGGATGAGCAAAAGAAAATAGACCTTGATGTATTGAAACATCGCATTGTTGATGGAGAAAATCTCGTTCGACCAAGAGAAGCCCTCCATGTGTTTTCTACCAACAATGATGTTGATAACCACAACAGCTCTTACTTGAGGTCTATGAACAGAACAGTCTACACTATCACTGCTCAAGATTCAAGGACAGAAGAAAACACAAAGAGGATTGAGCTAGCCATACCTGATTCACCATCTCTAACGTGTGGTTTAAGAAGGGTAGTTGAAATTTCCCTTGGATGCAGAATTATGATAACCAACAATATAGCAACAACAGACGGTTTAGTCAACGGGATGCTAGGGACTATAGTTGGTTTCTACCCACCGCCTCCAGACTCCCAAGAATCAACCTATCGTCCAGTCTTTATCATTGCTGATCTTGATGATCCAAAAGCTGGAAAAGAAACCAGAAAGGCTCATCACAATATTCTGAGCCAGTACCCAAGAGGAGTTCCTATCCGCATGATAGAAGTGAAATTTAATGTTGGCAAGTACCAAGTTGCTCAAGTGACTAGACGTCAATTCCCAATAACTCTTGCCTGGGCATGTACAATCCATAAGGTACAAGGCATGACTCTTGACAACATTGTCATTTCTTGCAAGAAACATTATGGACCAGGACAGTTCTATGTTGCTGTGAGTCGTGTAAGAGCTTTGAATGGACTTTACTTTTTGGACTTTGATGAGAAAAAAATCTTAACTAACAAAACAGCCTCTGCAGCAGAAAATCTTATGAAAATTTCAAGACCAGTCGTGCCTCCATCTTTGATGTCATCCACATCACCATTGGATTTAACAGTTTCACTACTCAATATCAATTCACTTAAGACTCACCTGAAGGATATCAGACAAGACTCACAGCTGCTAGTATCTGATGTCCTCTGTTTGACAGAGACATGGTTGAACCCCTCTGTGTCAACTCATCAACTTAAGATAGGTAATCTTCAAATTGCACGAAGGGATCGTACTGGTTGCTATTCACAGAAACTGAGCACTGCAAAGGAGAATCATGGAGGAGTGCTGCAGTATGTTGTAGGAAAGTGGCAATTGGATACACCAACTTTGAATGACATCACTGATCTGGAGTATGTTTATTCTCATCTCAAGTGTGTGCAGAATCCAGATTTGTATATTCAAGTTATTGTGCTCTACAGACCACCCTGGCACACACTGAATAAATTCCTATCAAGTCTCCAAAGACTTTTGTGTGAATTAGCAACACCAGCTATTGTCCTTGGAGATTTCAATGAAGACAGTGGCATCACCAATAGGAACAGCCAAGATTTGCTTCAACTTCTCTCCACTAATGGATTCACTTATGTAAAGACAACATCAACTCATGTCAGTGGATCAACAATAGACCACGTTTATGTAAAGGGACTGGTTGTGAAGGAAGCAAGAGTGTTGCCAAGGTATTACACACAGCATGCTGCTGTCCAAGTCCGACTAAGCTTTCCACACATGTGATTAACTAAAGGTGCACTGGACTGTGTGCTCAGCAAAAGGTACAAACTTCATTTTTTGTAAAATGGATGGATGTAAGGTACTATGTTTGTAGATAGGATATTTGAGTCACATTCCTTTTCCACTAAATTCTAAAAGCGGGGGTATGTGAGCTGTGCTCACTTCTACACTTAATAAAGATATTGATTTACTTAATTTGTACGCTTATTTTAAATCACAACTCTTGCGTTATTACTGTTAACTTAATTATCTTATAAAGGTTGAATCCCGTTCGGGATTCGAACCCATATGCTCAGAGTCAGGCACCAAATCGCCAGCACTGTTCATCCCAACGCCTTAACCATTCGGCCACGGAGACTTCGACAAAACGAAGCCCCAGAAGCGATAATTAAATGAATCTACGCTCAGTACCCCTCTGATAGGGAAAATTGGCACAGCTCCAAAAGCTGGTAGGAATGAATTTTTATGCCATTTAGATAGTGACAAACACAACTATATGTTGAATTTAGGATCACACTATCTGAAAAAGTGAATACAGGGACTCAACTACGCAAAGTGACAGAATATTCATTTTTTCAGATAGTGTGATCCTAAATATAACATATAGTTGATCTTAGGCTAAGTTGATCGTAAGTGCTAAAATATAGCATGGGCTAAATAGATCGTAACTGCTAAAATATAGTATGGGATTACGACTGTCGTAGCGCAGAGATAGCTTTGGAACTGGTACCATTCGGCACTGGTTCATAAGGGATCTCTGAGCTACGACAGTCGTAAGCTTATGATGAGAAACATCTCCGCAGGACATTGTTTCAAACATAACTTACGATCATCTTAACACCAAGACCGCTTTCAGGAACGGGGCCAACTTTTTTAACATCTCAAAAAGAATTAAGTACTTTTGGTCAGTTATGAAAAGTGTAGTGGGAAGAATGTTAGTGTTATACCGTGAAGTTCCGGTAGCTGAATGGTAAAAGTGCTGAGATACGTATACTTAATGCTGGTGATTTGATGCGAGCCTCTGAGAGCGTGGGTTCGAATCCTGCATTGTACTTAACAACACCAAGTGATAGAATCGTCAATTGTACAGATAGTGTTATCCTAAGTATGACAAATGTTGTGATTGTCACTGTCTGATCAACATATTAGTATTTTCTATGTTCTGTGAGACAGACTGTCCTTGTAGCCAATATAAGCTATAGTAATGTTTTCTATGTTCTGTAAGGTTGACCTCTAAAAACTCATTTAACTTGCACTAATGTTTTCAAGGTCTGTAAGTTTTATAAACTTATATAAGCAATGCGATGTTTTAACAGTTTGCAGGAGTTCAAAGCAGTATAATCGAGAACCAGAGCGACGGAACGCTTCTTCTGGAGGATATACGTCAACGGATTCGGGACCACACAGATATACATTACCCACGTACCGCGCTCATCTGTCTCGAGAACACGCAGAATAGATGTGGAGGGAAAGTTCTTTCTCTGGAGTATATGGCTCAGGTAGGTGTACTCGTCACAGAATAAATGTGGAGGGAAAGTTTTTTCTCTGGAGTATATGGCTCACTCAGGTAGGTATACTCGTCACAGATTAAATGTGAATGGAAAGTCCTGCCCCTAGATATTTCAGTTACACTGCAGCACATTTATGTTCTACTTTCAGTTGCACTGCAGCACATTTATGTTCTACTTTCAGTTACACTGCAACGCATTTATGTTCTACTTTCAGTTACACTTACTAGTAGCACATTTGTAATCTTATTTTATTAATCTTTCAGTCACATTGTATCACACATGTACTACACTGTTACCACAGGTAAAACAACTGGCTGTGGAAAACGATATAAAAGTTCACCTGGACGGTGCTCGTGTGTTCAATGCGGCCACTGTTCTGGGTGTCCCCGTGTCTGAAATAGCGAAACACACGGACTCTGTGACCTGCTGCTTCTCCAAGGTTATTCAGAATCTTCAGTGCTTCAGCATTAACTCTTAGTGTAACAAACACATCAATTATCCATGTCAATGCCAAATTCCAGTCTAAATAAGTTGTTTGAATCTTGTAGTAAAAAACCCATCAGTTTTATGGGTAATAAAAAAATGGCAGTCAAATTGAGGTCAAGTAAATGATCAGAATATAGCAGGTGTTGTGTTTGATCATTGTCTGAATTGATTTGAAATTCCTCACGTGGAACTAAATTATAATATTTGTATTGCAGGGCTTAGCTTGTCCAGTTGGTTCCATCCTTGTTGGAACTAAAACATTTATCGACATGTAAGTAAATAATAAATTTAGAAGTTTCCTTTAGCAATAGAAACTGGTGGAATGTATGGTTCTCCAGTTATAGAAATATGTGATTTATGCAAATGTTGACAGATTGAAGATGAATATTATTTGTACTTGTACTTATCTGTAACTAAGGATGTAGTCTTATCTCTTAGAACACCCAGTAATTTGCTGTATCTATGAGGATGTAGTCTTATCTCTTAGAACACCCAGTAATTTGCTGTATCTGTGAAGATGTAGTCTTATCTCTTAGAACACCCAGTAATTTGCTGTATCTGTAAAGATGTAGTCTTATCTCTTAGAACACCCAGTAATTTGCTGTATCTGTGAAGATGTAGTCTCAACTCCTTTAAACAAACTACCACAGGATAGGTTTTCAACAGCCTAGTGAGGTTTGAGATTGGTTCCCAAAATGATAACTATTAAGATTGTGATTGAAGTTCATATTCTGGTTTAAAATCCTCTATCCTAAAGAATTAAGAACTGTGATCACGTTGTTCGAGCTGGGTTTTTTTCAAAACGATCAAAGGTAGGTTCTCAACATCCTTTTAAAGTTTGAATTTGGTCACTGAAATTAACAAATGTTTTGCTAAGCATTGCAAGGGTTAAAGTTCTGTCCATGATCCACAGGGCACGAAAGGCACGGAAGGGTCTGGGAGGAGGCCTGAGACAGGCTGGAGTGTTGGCGGCACCCATGCTGACGGCTCTAGACACCATCGTCCCACGGCTTCATGAAGACCACGTACGAGCCAAGTCTATCGCTCAAGGTGAGATTTTGTGTTAATGATCATTTCACAATAATAATATATTTTCTTTTTCTAAAGACAAATTTACAGTGGTTTTGTTTACAGCTGTTAATTTTTGTTTCAGTCTTTAGCATACCTTGATAGATAAACACCTAAACTTTCTCACTACTAATGGCTCTTACATTTTCCACGCTAACTTATCACTCCAAAAGACTTGCAGTGGCTCTGGGTGTCGTCCAAGCTGTGCAAAACGCTTGTCCACTGACTATTTCTTCCAAAGACTTGCAATAGCTCTAGGTATCGTTCCACAAATTCATCTTAACATTTTGACATACAGTAGAATTTGTCTGATCCCAAATATGCTTAATTTGAAACTGGACATGAATTACTCGTATCACCAGTAGTTCCTTGGCAACATACATCCAATCCAGATTTGTCTACAATTAGACTAATTTCCCTGGGTCCAAGCAAATCTGGTTTATAAAGTTTTCATTGTAGTTACTGATACTGCTGATAAACTTGACATTGGTTCAAGAAGCTGTGCGTAACGGTAATTGTCTTATAATTCAGAAAAAAAACTTTCATTTATAACGAAACTAGTCTAAGTGACACAAAGTCTGTTTCATCCACAGGGATTATGTCGGCCCCCTCCAACAAGATTATCACATTGGACGTTGGTGGTGTGGAAACCAACATCATTATGATTCAAGTGCTGAAGGAAGGAGGCATTACTACTGAACAACTGTGTAAAAGAATGGGTCAGGTACATCACTCAATAATCTACATATTCTCAAGAAGTCAAGTAGTTTATTTCGTATGTAGGCTACAGGTCCGTATACAACATGGAGAACATTTCAGACATTACCGATAGTGTTTGATATAATATTTTGTGTATAAGCAGGGCCTAAGTATTTATACATAGATTTCGTAATAGTATGTATTTGTTGATGACATGAAAGACACAAATTTATAAATATATTTAGTTTTTGACAACATATGATGTTAATATTTCAATCGCAGATTGTCATAAATGGACATATTATGGCAAAATGGTATTCGTCTTCTGTACAAAAACTGCAAAGTTGTGTGATGATATATCTCAACTCAACTATCTAACTTCATTAATATTTAATCTTAATAAACCACTCTTGACTCTTATCATTATAGTTTGATATTTCCTTTCTGATACACATTTTTTTCAAGATCTAGCAAATTTTTGCATGCTCAAAAAGACTATATCTTGAACTTTTATGTGAGGTACAATTCAAGGATTGAAAGAACATAATAACAGCGAGTGTCTTAAAAGAATTAAAATAGCTTTTGTCTTTAACAGCCTGTAATATCCACAAATTACTAAACCCACGAGAAAATAACAGATTGCGTACATGTGATGAGTAGTTTGTGTAACCACATTTATCAATTGTATTTTACATAATTTTAAAGAATACAATATTCGTGCATTTCAAGTTTTAATTAATATTTCAATGCCTTAAACATAACATTGATATATAGATAGTATTGACCACATTCTCTACAAACTATTGCATTTGGTGTCTGGAGACCAACATTTATAATTATTTTACAAGCAATTAACTTAACACCTTCTATTTTATCGAATATATGAATAAACCATATCTCGGCCCTGCGTAGTAGAATTGGCTGTATCTGCGTTTTAAAATTTTACGAAAACACTAGAATTAATAATACCGATCTTTCTGAACTATTATGTCCATTCAGGCTCTATCTCACAAATCATAAATACAAGGTTTCATTTTAAACGTAGCAGAAAATAATATCCAAGATTATGAGTGAGCTGTCCTCATTAGTTTCCCTTAATGGAACCATTTCTCATCTCTAGCTAACATACACCCTCTTCTGATCACAACAACATTCATTTTGTTTAGATTTACTGTCAAACTACATGGGTCGGTAAAGTTCTTAAGAGTATTAAGCTGATCTTGGAGTCCAGGAACTGTATCTGATGTATGAATAACATTAACAGCAGACCTTTTGACAGATCGGAAAACCACTTTGTACCATTTTTCAATGTTTTGATATTTTTGTTGATAATTTATTTATAAAGAGACAAAAAAGCATTGGACTCAGGATACATCCTTGTTTGAGACCAACGGGACAATCAAAATTATCAGTGTATTTATTTTTGCACCTGACACAAGCCTTAACAAAACTAGATATACTCTTATTGCTTTCATCATTTTCTCACACCAACAAGCATTCCTTTAACATTGCCACAACTTATTAGGATTTACAGAATCAAAAGCTTTCTTAAAATCTATAAAAGCAACATACAACTTTTTTCTTCTTTTTATTTTTTTTTATATTTTAGCCTATATTTAGCTGTACGAAAGTTTATGTCTACCATACAGCTACATTAATGTTTTTAGAAATGGAAATTGAGAATAAATGTTAACAACCTAAGACACAGTCATCTGCACAATTACCTTTCCTAATCATCACCATTTCTCTTATTTACTGCCTTCGGACATAATGGGAATGAGCTCCAGTAATTTACATTAAAATTAATAAAGAAATGGTGTTTATTATCAGCTACGCGTCATAGTTTATTCTACTACTCACCCCACTTCGTGTTTGATACAATGATGGTTAGTTGGTTGTTTTTCGTGTTGTGCCACGTAACCTGTTGTAAACCATGACTAGACTGTGCAAGGGGTGCCCGTGAAATATCTAAATCTTATCTGCATGATATGTGTTCCGCTGGTTTGGCTAAACTTAGCATAGAGACATGTTTAGTTAACCACCATTTCAAAGGCTGCGAAAAGTTGCCCAATTCTGACTTCAAGTTATATCTGCCAAGAGGGCAGCAGACATAAAGTACAAATCCAAGAAATCTTCACGTTAGATTGATCTTCCGAATCTGCCAACAAAGATGCCACTATTTCTTCAGTGAAGAAAAACAAAGATCATCTTGTGGTAGATTTGACAACAACTTGGCCGCCATTGTATGACCCAGATACAGGCTCCGCGCTGTTGACCAATCAAAAGAAAGTTCACAGGATCAGCGATCATTGCCCAGAAAAATTACTCTTCTGATGATACAATAACTCGTTTGACGCAACGAAACTCTGTTGTATTAGGAAAGATACACACTTAATGTGTCAATATTGACAGATGGTATAAAATAGTCAATATCATTACTCCCTTGGTTTGATATATATGCTACCCGCTTGGAAATGTAACTTGGGCATTTTGATATCCAAACAATTAAAGTTCTATTTGCACGTGCAATTTGCGTGAAAATAGTATAAAAAGAAGTTGATCCTATAGTTCATTACACATATTACGCAAAAACACAGGACAAATGCCACGTTTAACAGCAACATAGCGAGAGAGAGCCATGGGAATGTCGCAAGTGGGGGCGTCGAACAGCCAGATCGCAAGAACCCTTGGCTGCACCAAGCAAACCATTATTCGGCTTTTTCGTCGTGGCCAGACATCCAACCGTCCAAAAAGCGGACAACCGAGAGTGACGACCCTCGCAGAAGACCGGCACCTGCGCACACTACATCTCTCAACAGGTTCATCACCATGGCGTCAACAGCAGCGACAGCTTTGGGTCACTACATCAGTCATACAGTCATGAGACGACTTCGGGCTGCTGGTATCCGGGCTTATTGACCATTCCGTGGGATAAACTTGACCGCTGAACATCGCATCAACCATCTTCGTTGGGCAGGAAGATTGAGACGCTGGCAATGTCGTGAATGGTCAAGAGTCATCGTTACCGATGGAAGTTGATTCAACCTCTTTCATTCTGATGGTAGAGTGAGAGTCGACCGACGGAGAGGCGAACGACTGGTCACCATGGGTTCAACGAGTTCAGCTCTTTCGCGTCTGGAGCGTTATGGTTTGGGGCGGCATTTGCTGCGACCAGAAGACAGACTTGGTCTTTATCCGCCACACCCTGACAGCCCAGAGGTACAGAATACAAGTGTTGCAGCCAGTGGTGGTCCCCTTCATGCAGAGTCAACAGCAGGGGTTAATTCTTAAAGAAGATAACGCCAGACCCCACACCGCCAGGCTCACTATGGACTTCCTGGACCGTCAGAACATTCAGCTTTTGCCTTGGCCATCACACTTCCCTGACCCATCACCCATTGAGCACCCGTGGGACCATCTCGGCAGACAGTTGCGACGTCGTGCACAGCCACCAACCACCATACCGCAGCCGGAACAGCCTCTGCGAGGGGAATGGCAGCAGATCCCTCATGACGTCACCAGACGGCTGATCTGTTCCATGAGAAGTTGTGTCCTGGCCTGTATCAACTCAAATGGGGGTCATATAAGGTACTGAAATCACTCGCATTACCTTCATACCTGGGACTGTCATCACTCCTACATTGCCCTCATTTTCTACCCCCTATGGACATAAGTGTTACCAGAAAAGTTTCATGTTGAAACAATTCTCTCAATTCATTCTAAACTCGTTTGAAAATGACCCAGCAGTGAAATTAAACACTAGAATCTTATTACAGTTTGCTCGCCATCTTTTACTGTTAAAATAGTGGGGAATGTACTTTCTTTTGTACTTCAGTTTATCTTGACTTTACATTGATAACGATACAATCAAGGTAAAATCAATGCTATTTTGGAGCCTTTATACGTGACTGTGTACACTTTTCGTTGAATTTGACCTTGTAGGGCCTCAGGTGAACGTTCAGACAACACAAGACCGAATGTGAACACTAATTAAAGGTTTCATTGCAGTAAACTAATGTTCACTATAATCACCTGTAAATAAGGTGAAATAATTATGGCTGTCGATATCGTTACAACAGACACAACACATTTCATATTTCCAACACGCTAGTAAGGTCCACAATGACTTGATAACTCAGTATCTGGTGTAACCTTCTCGCATTTTTTATAACTTTTTCAACACTCAGCCTCCTGCTGGTCATCAGGCGTCTGATTCTCTGTTGGGGGGTCTGGTGCCACTCATCATGCAATACATGGGTCAATTTGTAAAAGTTCTGAACTTGAGATACTTTGCTGTCATCCTACGTCCCCAAATGTCCCAAAAGGATTAATGTCTGGATTTCTGACAGTCTCACAAAGGCGTTGTTTTGGAGGTGCTGTACAACATCTCGAGCACGAAGAAGACTGGACGTCCGGCGAAAGTATGGTTATTGATATGAGGCAAAAGTGCACCGTCCAGGATCAAGTTCTGGTACCTCTGTCCATTCAGTGTTCCAGGAAATGTAATGAGGTCAAGTTTACAATCAGAGGAACAACATTCCCACACCTCGACGAATTCACTCCCAAATAGAACATCAGTTTGAATAGTTCAAGATTTCTTGGATGTCAGCTTCTGGTTTTTTCCTAAGTTCACGACGTTTCGGGGCATATGCTGCTCCTTCATCAGGTGAATTTTTACTATTACTACGAATAAACCAGAAATTGACATCCAAAAAATCTTGAACTATGTATCGCCACTTCTAAATGTCCCTAAAAGAATTGATCAGTTTGGATGTTCTACTGATCATATCCTGTGCCTCTCTGCCTCCAAACTTGTGCCCTGTATGGTGCAGCTAAAATCTACTTTCATCGGACCAGTGTTTTTTTCTCCATGTCTTCAGATTCCAGTGAGCAAGTGCTTGGCACCAGGCTAAACGGGCGGTGCTGATTTGTTAGGACTGGACTTCTGATTAGTCGTCTTTGTTCTCACTCCGGCGGAATTTAGGCGAGCTGATTGACATTCTTTTGTATGGATGTGTACAGCTGTGTACAAGTCGACTTTGGACTTCGTATGGCTTGGCGTACGAGAGCAAGATCTTCCCTGTCAATGTTTTGTGTTTTGTTTTGTTTTGTTTTGGCTGAGACATCCAGGTCCCCGTTTCACGAAGACGTCATAAGTTTACGACCTCGTAAACCATGTCACTGGGTTAATGGATTTGGTTTACAAATGCAAAAAAATCGTTGTAAACTGTGCACTTTTCAAATCTAGTAACCCAGTGACATGGTTTACGAGGTCGTAAAGTTATGACGTCTTTATAAAGCGGGCCTCAGTATGCTTACTTATTATCCTGCTGATGACAGTGTGACTAATGTTCAGTTATGCTCCATGACAAACCAGTCTGTTGCATACCAATAATTGCTGTTTGGTTCAGAGACACTGGGCGCTTGGGCATTTCGCTGGTTGGTCAAAATAAAGCTAAGACTATGTCAAAATCCAAATTTAAGCCGTGTCTGTCAAAAGAACATACGCCTAAAAAGGATATATGCATACTGCATTTTTAACAAACCGATACCCGGAACAAACATGTTCAACGGAAATATATAAATGCATGCTCGTGCAGCTCCGAACAGGATGTGTCCACACATATGTCCACAGATGGTGTAGTGTATGGTATATGTAATTGTGGTTTTAAAAAGTGAAAATTATATTTTCTAATTATACTTTAAAATATGTGGTGTGTTGTATATAATAAACAAGATTATTCCCTGGTGTTGACCTTCTCCTCGAACAGCATTCTTTTCACTTATAAACCGATGAGGGATAGCGTAGTAGTTAGCATGCTAGGCCCCGTTTTACGAAGACGTCATAACTTTAGGACGTCCTAAAGCATGTTACACGGTTAATGGATTTGGTCTACAAATGCCAAAAATGACTTGTTTTTCTTTGAAAAGTGCACAGTTTACAACCATTTTTGGCATTTGTAGACCAAATCCATTAACCCAGTGACATGC
>JAULCD010119866.1:0-11346 GCA_032361085.1 Calliostoma canaliculatum
CTTTATGGATAATCAACTTCTTTATTGCACAGTAGCGACGTTTCGGTATAGATTCTTATACCGTTTTCAAGCTGAAAAATAACACTGACATTGTGCAGTCATTTTCAACTTTTTAATATATCGATTTATTATAAATTTCATTACAGGTACGGGAACTCCTGAAAGTCAATTAGAATATGTTAACTCTAAAAGCCACCAGAGAAATGTAGGGTTTTTTTCACAATAATTTTGAAAAAAGTATTGGAAAGGTAGAATATACTAAATCAAAGGGTTTTATTTAATAAGAGTATATTTTTTTAAA
This sequence comes from Calliostoma canaliculatum, assembly GCA_032361085.1. Taxonomy (NCBI): domain Eukaryota; kingdom Metazoa; phylum Mollusca; class Gastropoda; order Trochida; family Calliostomatidae; genus Calliostoma; species Calliostoma canaliculatum. Next base: position 302 of record JAULCD010119866.1, read on the forward strand.
ACTTAAATCTGTAGATGCATTGGGTTTCTCAACAAGAACATGATTCATAAAAAAATTAGCTTAGGGAATGGTAGGTAAGTAGTCCGCACAGCTTGGTCCTAGAGATCATGAGTTTGATTCCCGTGTCTGTAATTTATTGACACATGGTTCACCTGTATTTACCTAGGGTCGCATAATCCACTGTACCATGACACGACTACAATACTGTTTCAGCGTTGCCTCTCTGAGTGCCAGTATGATTTTCGGTATAAAAAAACTGTGATTACTTGTTGCTGTTGAAAACCTATTCTGTTAAAAGTTGTTTAAAAGAGCTCTTTTAACAAATTATCAAAGGTTAGGTTTTCAAAAGCTAATTTTAACTGATCTTAAGCATTGAAATTGACCAGAAAATATTGAGCTCAGCACTCCACGAGTTAAGCCACATCCCATTCATTCACGCAATCTTCTGATTTCATTTATAAAGGTTTGTTTTAATATTTTAAAATCTTGTAAAATTATTTACCACGTAAGTGGACGGTACATTGTTATTCTTGGAAACACACTTCCTAGCACATATTTAGTTTGTTATTTTTTACAAGGATGTCATTAAACCCAGTATTTTATATTTTTAAACAATAAGGTACGTTTAAATGTAAACAGTATTCATACTTATAAATATGTTCTAATATTGTTCAATGTATTCTATGCTAGACATGTTGTGGTCTATGCCTTAGTCCTATTAGTAAAATTTAAAATTTGTCGGTTTCATCATTTCTGATTCTGTTGTTCTAAAGTTTATTCCCTAAAATAGCATTGCCGTATGTGTATTAGCGCTGGAATCAGATTATTTTCCCACATATTTGTGTGTTTGTTTAAAATTCCAGTGAATGATACTGACAAAAGATTGGGAACTTTAACTTTTTACATAATAACAGACGGCCCACATACTTGTCTCACTGAAGTGACCCATGGAAAAAGACATTTTTGTATTTTGGTTGGATTACTTCTTGGGATAAACGTATATATATTATGTTCTGCTTTAGGTTTTCTTTAATTTCAATGTATTATTTTCCTTTATAGCATGCAATGTGTGCAGGGGCTAAATGACTAAAGGGCTAGACTGGGGTCGCGTTCGGGTTTTGTTTTCAAAAGGATAAGGTAGACAGGATTGACTCAATAGAAAATGCACCTCCAAAAACAACCTTTGTGTAATCTTTCCTCAATAACAAAATGCCGGCGCCGGAAATTGACGAAGATGAAAATGGACAGCTCAGTCAGTCACATTGACCATAGAGTGCATTGCAATTCAATGACCGCTGGAACGGCGTCTTAGGAGACGTAGATAATTATCTGTAAAGACTCATGCCTTCACTTTGGTCACATGCATGTCAAAGTGACTTGATCTGTATGCTATTGTATGATCTTTGACAGAACGTTAGAAGAATGGAGTCTGTTCTGTGATGCAGTCACACTGTTGTTCAGTCTTGTGCGTATCCAGCTGAACAAAACAGTGCTTTCCCGTGCCACTTTACGTTATCTACTATACGCCGACTTGTAGGTGAAGTCCAAATCAATAGTGTACACCCAATTTCATTCTTGTCCCAATGATGAACCAACACAACATAAAGAGAAACCATTATGCAACGTGTCAATTTGTGTTGATGGACGAAGCATTTTGATGTCGTACCAAAACCCAAACATTTGAATTAATAACTACTTCACAGTGCTTACTCTCTTGAAAACAGCAACAACTACTGTTATACATTGTGTGTCATTTGAACAGTGACAAGCACAGCATTTGTTATTTTGGGATTACTCTGTCTGAAAAGTGACCATTTTATCACTCTGGGTAGTCGAGTCCTGGCCCCCGTTAACAAAGACTTCATAACTCCACGGCTTCGTAAACCATGTCACTGGGATAATGAATTTGGTTTACAAATTCAAAAATTCGTTGTAACTTGTGCACATTCCAAAGACTAACTTGTTTTTCTTTGGAAAGTGCACCGTTTAAACGATTTTTTTTATTTGTGATCCAAATCCATTAACCCGGTAACACTGTTTACAACGTCGTAAAATTATGACGTCTTTGTGAAACGGGGCCATGTGCGGAATTCGAACAACCTCAAAATCAGGCAGCACTTTAACTATCTAACTATCGGGATTTCCCTAAACACAGTCCCGCAACTTATGGTTAAGGCGACGCTACACTCAGTACCTCTCTGATAGGTGTGAGCTTTGTGCTGCTGGACCTTGCACGGTGTATTGCACTTGATGGTTATCTTTAGTGTTTGTTAAGGCTTCAAATGATTACAAATGGCGGCAATATTGCATCACCTCAATGGAACATCACTCCAAGTCGGACACAGATTGCGCTGATATCATCCCTGTAATGGTTACAGGTTTGCCATTTACTTGGAAATAATTATAAACAAGAGACTATCGCATGTAAATTTGAAAGACCAATAAAACATAACAATAATAAAACAAGATAGAAAACAAAAAACAATAATATGTTTTATTTTAAAGTTCACGATTCATTTCAGTACACACAATTATCGATTGATCAATTATTATTTTTTATTGTGGCTAAATTGAATGAAAATAAAAAATATAACTAATTATCAGTTTGCACATCTGCAGAAAATAAGAAATACTAATCGAATGATAAAACTAGGAATTTCAGTTCGATGAGAAGAGGCAATATTTTAGAAGTGATTAGGCATAATTCAGAACTTATTTCAGATGTTATCTGTATGTTTCGGGAAATATGCTTGCTCCTTCTTCAGGTGAAGAAAAAGCAAGCATATGGCCCGAAACATAGACCCACGTACAAAGAAGTTGACGTCTATTAGTAGGAGAGCGTATCATGTTTGCATAAAACACGGCCCATCATGTTTGATTCAAGCCTACAAATTTCAATATGGAGCAAGAAATCTTTTGACGTCATTGCTAAACGTTCCATTGCCGTCAAGACATTTCTCGAACTGTTCAATTTATAGTTTGTTTTTTCATACAAGGTCGTTCTCGGAGTAAAAACAGCTGGAAGACTAACACTAGTGCATAGTGGCCCTTTTAACATTTCATCAACTAGTGTGGTTCGCACTTTTCACTGCACGTTTGTCAAAAAAAGTTACTAAAAAATGTCTGTCTTTGTTGAAGAAAAGCTGGACACGGCAGTATTTGCAATGCACAAATGTTTTGGCCAGATATCCTAATTGTTTGCACCGATTTTGTCCCACCCATTCAGGAAAGTGCCCTATGCCATCCAGCCTGTCGACGTCTGGAACATGGCACTGTATCTCAAAACGATCTTAAGTTAAGTTGATCGTAAGTGATTTTTGGAAACAATGTCATGTGATGTTGTTTCTTATCACAGGCTTATGACTGTCGTAGCGCAGAAATCGATTTGCCTAATGGCACCGGTTCCAAAGCGATCTCTGCGCTATGACAGCCGTAAGCCAATGCTATATGTTCTTACTTACGATCAACTTAGCCTTAAACGTTTCTTGACTGTAAACAAGTATAGACGATTCTATGGCGTTGATGAATTTTATGCACTTATACTATAACAGTGCAGTCGTAGTTGTGATTTGTTTGCAATTTATTGTATCAACTAATGTCTTATATTTTTGTGTCATTGTCTCATTGTCATACAAACATTCTGAGATTATAAAACTCTGACTTTGCATTGTTATGGTGCTTTTTCAAATTGTTTCCAACTTGTTGAAAATTGTTCCAAAAATAATATAATACCATGAGTACTAATACAGCAATACGTTTTGTCCCATGATGCAATAAAACGAAGACCATTTATACGAAAATAATGTGACAAAACGTAAATCTTTTTCACGTCGTAAAATCGCATAAATTCCCATTAGCAAAAAGGTAAAGTTGTTCTCAATCATCGATAATAGTTCCAAACAATAGGTTTGAGCAATGCAGTATAAGTTACGCCTTACAGCAAAGTCGTTTCCGGAATTATTTTGAAAAGCGGACGCAATCTTTTTTTTCAGACCAATCAACTAAGGTTTTTTAATCTGTTACTTGATAAAGCAATATCCATTTGCTCTACGTATTTTCCTTAAAGCATAGAAAAATCTGGGTCTTTGTTCTTTTTAATAACCAATAATCAATAGCCAGATAACTTTTCCCCTGAATGCAGACGATCGGCAACTGAAGTGACATTTATTAGGAATATGATTCTTATCATAACTACATTTCGGATAATTTGTAATTTAGATGACTCTATTAAATCGAGGAATTAATCATAAGCGCTGTATATACAACATTTTATGAAAAACAATTTGTCCAAAACCATAGTTACTTACTGTTTAGAGTAGAAGAGACATTCATGCAGTTATGTCGAGCTGTGTTCTGCTTGTAAAGCAATGTATTACCTTGAGCACTATTTTCAACATTGTTTAGAATGCGTAAACCGCAACTATTGGCCCTGTGAGGATTCTTATTATGATGCAATAGTCAAAACAGATTCTGTCAGACATTAAAACAATAAACACAGAAAAGTTGCATGTTTGCTTCACTCATGTCCTCAGTGATCACACCTGGTGTTTGCAAAAAGGTAAACCATTAAAGTGCTGATTCAGGGTCAGTGGGACTTAAAACTTTGACTACCTTATGATAATTTGTTTGAAAGAGCTCCTTTTAGGAGCTCTTTCAAATAAATTTGCACAGAATAGGTTTTTAACAGCCTATTAAGTTTGGAAATGGACACTGAAATGGAAAACTATTGGGGTTAGCACTTAAAGGCTTATCATGCGCTACTATGTTTCTTAACATTTTGTAAGGTTATTTTTTCGGTAAATACTGTGTGTACTTTACCTGACGAAATTTGATAATTGTGTAATATATTTTTGACATGCAGACACATAATGTAGCATTATATTCTGGTTACGAGAGCGCTAAGATTAAAGTCAAATTGTCTTGGAATCGCCTTAGGAAAACATTATAAAATAGGACCTTGGTCCCTATGGAGTTTGGTTTAAAATTCAGTGGATGAAGAGTCCAATGGCCATGACGAAAATATTGACTTTGATTAAGTATAGTTTGCAATAGCTTTTTGAACCGGCTGCCAGGGCACCTATCACTGGATGATAGCAGATTGATCTGCCTTGGCTTTTAACTGCAGTGATACCAATTTACGTTTTAGTTGAGCATACAAATTTTTTCTTAAACAAACATAGTACTGCGAAGCTTTTAAATTAAATGTGCTGCGTAACATAGTGATCGTCCATGCAGCATACTTCTGAGAGATCACCCATCAACGAAACTGATATCTTCTGCATGCAAAGATAAAACGTCCTTTATTATTTTGGTTTGACGTCATAAATATTGATTTCATGTCATAGGTGCTTTTTAAAATTTTATTTATGGTCTTTTCTGACAACCCAATGTATTGACTAGCTATAAAATTTCATTAAAGGTCAGTGTAATCTAAAAATCGGTGCAAAATGTCAGTTTAAATAAGCATTGACGTAACGTAAATATTTTCGTACATGTTGTAGATAAACAAAAATGTCAAAGACAAAGAGTTTAGCAGGTTTTCGTTAATCTGATCGTATAGTGTTACTTCACAAAAACATTATTGCCCGCCCAAAACATCATTTGTCAGAGCCTGATTTGTGATTACCATCAGACAGTAGGCTGTGAACAATTTAAAGTTTTTGGGAGACATTATGGTCCCGTTCTCCAAAACGATCTTAGGCTGAAATGATAATAAGTGCTAAAATATAACATTGGCTTACGACTGTCGTAGCGCAAAGATCGCTTTGGAACCGGTGCCATTCGCTAGGACAGTCGAGGGCTTATGATAAGAATCAACTCCACGAAATATTGTTTCAAAAGTCACTTACAATTCTGCCAGTCTAAAATTGCTTTGAGGAACCGGAGCCAGAACTAAAAGTTTATACACCACGTTTTCCCTCAAGATTTAATTGTATACCACACTTATTGAATTGACTGGTTTTTAAATGAAGGTTGAGTGATTATTGGATTACTCCCACGTGTGTTATGTTTAGACTGAAGGATGTTCTAAAATAGCTCACCCTTTATTTGCTTAAACGTATTACCTAAATAGTTAAGATTCAATGTCCAAACCATTATAAATAGGCTTTTTAAACCATTTTATAGGATAGGTTTTCAACAACAATATTTAGTCATATTTAGTTTTGTGTGCCCAAAAAATTGTCACTCAAAGAGTTAAAATGGTTATTTCTTTCTTAAAATGCCAACATCGAACCATCAATGAGTAATAGATGGAAAATTATGAACTAATTGTAAGGTGCCCAGTGTCCACCCACAGATAGACACACTGGAAAGGAACATCATACAAATTTCTTTAACTTTTAAAAGTAATAAATCAATAAAATGAGTGTGGTTATAGGAAAACAATTTTTTTTATAAAAGCTTGTATAAGAGGTTTACACCCTACTTTATTCCTACAGAATCGACCCCATTCAATAAAATTAAGGATGTCTGTGTTCTTGTTTAATTGGTGTAGAAATACAGAGATAATTCACGATATTGTTTAGAGTAACTTTGAATTATTTATTTGAAATGTTATTTTATTACCATGCTAACAACCGACATTTTTTTAAAACACGTATATTTAAGACGTCTAAATACATTTCCATTTGGTTTGTATAATATTAGTAATTCAAGAACATTGTATCTACTAAAATGTATACGTGCCAGTATTTGATGTCTTATGGCCTTAAATACCTGACCCCTGGTCTACAAAGCTACCCTGAGGCTAAGACGTCGTAACTCTCATTTTTGCGCTCTCGTTACCAAAGCGCTAAGATGGAAGTTAAGACGTCTTAGCCTCCCGATTGCTATGTAAAACAGGGTGTTGATATTTCTCAAAATTAAACATCCGCAGAGGAAGTGTTTCATTTGTAATTGTCATGATCTAATAATAGTTTTGTGAAAAAGGCCCAAGTTAACTGAATTTAGTGTTTGGGTACACAGTCAAATCCTCTTGTATCTTCCAGAAACTGAGCTTGTGTTATCTACTCGTACATTGTAATGTTGTATCCTGCACAAAGTAGTGGCGAGACACTGATAATTAAGTCACCCATCTAAGATCAGATAATAACACTGAGAACAAAGAGATGTTTACACTTCACACAGTAAGATCGTCTGGAGGTGATACCATTGACGCTTTGCATTAAGCATATCGCCCGTTTATACATTACTCGTGTACACAACAGTAAATTTAGAATAGTTTGGCGTCATCCTGCAGATACAAAAATCGTTCCTTTTATCCTGCTTTGTACAACATAAATGGACTTTAAATTTTTAGTCTTTACTAATTTAACAATTAATGAAAGGAAATAAGGGGTTGCAACACAACAAAATAAGTTGACGTTACTATATTTTGTAAAATCAACATCTGCAGGTTAAACAGTGTCTGTAGGTTGAACAGTGTCTGTAGGTTGAACAGTGTCTGCAGATTGAACAATATCTGCAGATTGAATAGTGTCCCCAGGTTGAACAGTGTCTGAAGTTGATCATTGTCTGAAGGTTGAAAACTGTCTGCAAGTTAAACAGTATCTGAAGGCTTAACAGTGTCTGCAGGTTGAACAATGTTTGCAAGTTGAACAATGTCGGCAGGTTGAACAGTTTTTGCAAGTTGAACATTGTCTGAAGGTTAAACAGTGTTTGCCGGTTTTTTTGCCTATTTTGTAAACATCGCTAATTGGACACTTAACAATTGTGGATACATTTGTAACTGTTAATTCATAAATGCAAATTACACAAATTCACGAATGCCTATTAACGGCAACGTTAATTATTTGTAGTTAAACTGTTTGCACAGCTTATGCTATTGATACAGCAGGATATACTCCCTTTATTGTGCAAATTTATTTATTTACCTTTGAGTTACTCATGCAAGCTGTTATGTGTACACTGTCTTTAAGTCCAAGTAATACATAACACAGGTAATAGATTTCAATGGTTTACTGGTGTTCCCTACACACTAGTTTTCTTTTATAGGACATTACATTGAACAGTCTGTTAAATTGTCACACTAAGTTGAAGATGTTTTGTTAAGGTTGAATTAAGTTTAATTTAGGGTCAAAGAACACAATTAAACAAATTTGTTAATTTACACGTGTATGTTTAATATGCTGTGAAAGTAATAAATGAAAAAGTTTTTAATTTATTTAATAAAACAAAGTCAAAACAAATTATGTTTAAAGACGACGGATAATACGACTGTTCCCCCTATTTTGTAAATTAACAATATGTTGTGTTCAAACTGTGTTTCATTTTTTATAATTTTGGTACACAAAGAGCGTTTCAATTATTGTAAAAAACTACCAACACTAGCATTTAAGAAAGAAGATATTGTTGACTGTATACCAATTTTGTTGTCAAACGAAAGAGCAATTATTTCCTTATCAAATTTCGTGACATTGCACAAACCATTTTCAGATATAATTGTGGTAACCACATTGTTATGTGTGTCATCGACCCTGATGTGGAATGTATGTCACCTTAAGTCAATTAATCTGGGTGAATACATCTGGAAAGACCGCAATTCTACAAAGCTAGCGTACGGCTAAAACGTCTTAGCCTTCATTTTAGCGCTGTACAACAACATCTTGCCCTTTCTCTAGCTCCATTTAGATGTATGGTTCAAAGAAAGTGTTCAACAGTCTGAAAGAGATATTGACTAGGATCGACTTTAACTTAGACTGAGTCTGAAATCGTGCTGTTAGACAAATAACTGACAGGAAGTAACTGGCTTAAAACGATTAAGTAGATCTGTGGCAGAAGTTCTGCATCAAGCAGTGGTTCTCAATACAGTAACAGTAACAAACACAATTTAGACCGCTTTCTGACACAACTTGGCATTAGAATAAGATTCCTGAAGTTAGTTGACCTTTATTGCATTTTTACGTTAAAAAAACTTCACGGACGCGGTTGGACTAGTGAGATAAATGTGTTCTTTTGTTTGTTTTCTTTCTTTAATCGTGACAAAATATGAGTATTTGCTTTCTAAGGTAAAATAAAAATCGATACCATTTGCTTTTGTACCTTATTAATAGTATACATGTAGTTTAAACAAAACGACCATTTAGGTTAGAGTTGACATAAGTTTAATGAAATTACTACGCTAGCGTTATGGTTACAGTAAATTAGTGCAGTTTTTGTCCTAACTTCTGTGAAGTGTTTTGTTATGGTTAACCGTGAAAATGCTTAACATTTCATATTGCTGCAGTGTTCAAGCTTTTAGTTAAAAAGGGAATTTATTGCATAAAAACTATCAACGCCAAATGAAATCATTATCTCCGAGTACAGATTCCATTGGACATTGTGGTAACATAATTATAAAAGCTGGATGTATGAATCACCGAAATTCAGCGATGAAAGCTAGTGTTCGCAAAAAGTGAGCATGTCATGCCCTACTAGTAGCACCCTTCATTGATCAAGCTTTTATAAAAGTTTAAAGTTTACTGAGGTGTTATATTTAATGTTTTACTCATGATAACAAGTTCAAATTTAAAATCCATGTTGATATCTACACTGTCCCAAAAAAGAAATGCATAGATGAAATCTGATTTTCAAAGTAGATTGTTTCACAAATATGGCAAGGAATTACTGTCAATGTTAATATTAAGTGTTAATTTTATAGCCCATACAATTATTCAACACACGCAAACACAACCTTTGGTTATTATTCGCCAAAACACAGCACCTTGAAAAAAGCCCCTATAATCTGCATGTAGAAAAATCTGAAAGCATGCGGCAATGCAAATACGGGTTCTGAATCTGATACTGATAGGTATAAAAAAAACAGCAGTTCTGTTGCGATTTATTCTCCGAATTTCTGTATATGCGACCCTCACGATGCCACGACTACAAAGAAAACAAAAACAGAGCCATTGGACACTTGGACGCTGGAGAAAGCCAGTCATCAGATGCTAGACATCTAAACGTGAGGCAGAGTACGAATTCCCGTCTCTGACAGTGCTACGCGCTGTACAACTCGACCTAGGAGTAGGAGACCAAGGGTGGCAACTCCAGCTCAAGACCGCTTCATCCGGTTGTTTCATCTGCAAAATCGGACCGTCACTGCAGCGTACACCGCCGACAATGTTTCTTGGCCGCAGCTGCGTGGAGTCTATGCACAAACCATCAGGAATAGCCTAAGAGAGCATGGAATCCGACCGATGCGACCACATACAGGACCTGTTCTGCGACACGACCATCGTCGTGCACATCTTCAAAAGAGCAGGAATGTTCGGCCATGGACCCTCTTTAAATGAAGGAGGATCTGGTTCAGCAACGATTCGCGGTTTATGCTGTATCGACATGGTGGCAGGATCCAGGTTTACAGACGTCGAAATGAAAGATATACTCGCAGTGTGTTCGTGAGGTCGACAGACACGGCGGCAGAAGTAAATGATGTGGGTAGGCATAATTGTGAATGTAATACAGATCTGGTGGATGTCCAATGGAATCTGAATGCTGAGCGCTATCGTGATGAAATCCTGGAACGTCATGTTATTCCCGCAATTGACGCTAGAAGAAAAATTGTCCAGCATGACAACGCAAGACCGCATACAGCACGCATTACAACAGGTTTCCTTGCCAACAACAACATTATTGTACGTTCATGGCCTTCAAAATTCACGGATATTAACCCAATTGAACATTTGTGGGACTAATTGGATAAACGTGGTCGACGCCGACAGCCGACAGCCGCAACCACAGACACGTCAACAGCTAGTCGATGCGTTTCAAGATGAGTAGGGAAGAATCCCACAACGGCGGATCCGACGTCTTATAAGTCTATGCCCAGGCGATGCAGAGAAGTGATGGATGCTCGTGGTAGTCACTCCAGATATTGGCTTTGTTACCGTGCCATCAAAACCAGAGACTCTTAATACCACTTTGAATGACAGTATTTTTGGGGATACACATGCCCTATAGCTAATACCTGCTCTACTATCATTATTTTTTGTGTAATTTAAGTTAATAAAGCATCTCTGATAACCCTGGATCGCGTTTTTTTTTTTTGGGGGGGGGGGGGGGTG
>JAULCD010119976.1:0-11346 GCA_032361085.1 Calliostoma canaliculatum
GCAACTTTTATAACGTCTTTTGATCTGACGCGGCCGGGGATCGAACCGTCGACCTACCGCACACTCCGATTTCAGAGTAGACGCTCTAACCACTACACCACGGAGGCCGGTGCGCAACCAGTAAAAGAAATTAACCTCTGTAAAACAGATTCATTATATTTCAACTTAAACAAATCAATTTAAACCCAACTATGTGTATTAGTTATTTTGTACGTTAACTATATATAAGTCAGCCATGTTTTTTACAAAATAAATGGTTAAATATGCACGGAGAAACAGAAATACATGTATATGCCTTACCATCCTGCGTTGAACTCGGTTTCCTGTTCACATTGGCTGAAGAAAGTAACACACCCAGTATACACATTGATGAATTGTTCAGTATATATCAAAGCAATTAGTGCCAATATGTAGGACTCACAAACTGCTGTTTGTGTAGGTGTGTTTGGTGCTGCGCAAGCTTGTGATTGTTTATACCAATGGTAAATGGCAGTTGAAACACAGTTTTTAAATAAAACCTAATCGGGTACCTGATTGAAAATATGTTCACCGTTCGTACATTTGCACATTAATATTATATTGACCAAAACCCGAATTCCCTTTGTTCCTGGCTGTACGAATCGAACATTACATTGTCGCATGGATTGTGCAATGTATGTAAAATAAAGATATTTGAGGATAAAGTGGTAAGTGAGTAAGACATACATAACTGACAGAGCTTTGTCAGGATACAAATAGACAGTTGCACGAACAAACTTATCGACCGTGTTCTCTGTTTGTGTGACTTACACAAATACACAAGTACACACATACACAAGTTTTCTTTTGTTTCTCTCCATTTTTATTGAGTTCAATGGGTATATTTTCAATCACAGCCATCCACCCTCTAAACATCCTGGGTACGCCTATGTTCAAGATTAAACATTTTGAACACACAACCTTACACACTTGAATGGAGTATGTATATGCTTACAGAACACATCTTCAGTATTGCATCATTATTACCTATATCATTCGCTGTCATAATAAGGTTCGAAATAGTTTGCCACGGTAAAATTGATGTAAGTCCGTACAATAGTTTAAAGTCATTTCCATCAGTTCTAGATATATATAGTTTAGAGACTGTTGAATTCACGTGTCATTAGCTGTGTCAGAGGGAAATCTGCATGCAATGAAGACAGAGTAAAATGCTGTGAAACAGTAACACTCTTGGTTTGCAGGTACTAACAGAAACTCACAGGATTCACTGCATCACATAACCACAGGGTACCAAGGAGGGTTCTTGCTATACACCTTGATGACAAAGAAAACTGAACACTTGCTGCACAAGGCGTTTAACTCCTACTCAGTAAGTCACTCAGTCAGTAAATCAGTCAGTCAGTCACACAGTCACGCACTCACTCACTCACTCACTCACTCCCGTACGTACGTACGTACGTACGTACGTACGCATGCTCACTCACAGCATGTGAGGTATTAGCAAACACCCATTGGAAGATACATTTAGTCTTTAAACACATCATAGTGTGGCTGCGTTTCTAGGTTTATTTTTTTAAATACGAGCCAGGAGGCCCGTAATTTGTGTAGGTAATTGCCTAGAGCTTGAAAGATAACTGAATTGTTGTTTGGGTTTAGTATTTAATGTATGTTTTGAGTGTTTATATTTTGGTGTGTGAGTGTTTGGTTAAGTGAGTTTCTATGTGTTTTGTAGTAGGTGTATTGTGTGATGAAGTGATGTATTGTCTCGTGTTAGTTGCAGTATGAGCAGTTAGGTGTGTTTGAGTGCTTGATTGTGTGAGCGAGTTAGTTGAGTTTTGTGTGGCCTGACGGGAGTTTGGTGATTGTCCTTTCTATGTTTGTGTTGTTGTGGTATTCAACCATCAGTTCACATTTATAACTAACACGACTATAACACATAAGTGGCTAGAAATAACTAATTCCCCGACTGCCTCTGCAGGAAGTAATATGAAACAATACGGACATATAAACTCCGTGTTGCAAACAACCAAACTTAGCTAACTAAATTAACGCTTCGAGGAGGTGTTTACTGCTGCGAACTCACGGTTAATCAGTTTAAAGGCAGAGTTGCTCAGATCAGTTAATTAATAGTTGATAAACATTTTCGACGTGAACCAAACAGTCATCAATGATATATCATAAACTTCAAGAGTGTTTATAAAGTATTTTAGTAGGTATATGACCATTGTATTTTTAGTAACGCTGGTAAGTGCAAGGCTATTTCGTTTGACACAAGTTAAAATAACTAAAATCTTCTCTAAAGTCGGCCAATTTTATGAACAGATACATAACAAAATACGGACATGAACGTATGGCGAAAGGCCTCGTTCAGTTTATTATATTCGTGCTCCACTCTGTATGAATACACAGTGCTCCTAATTGTTGGAGTCAATTTAAATAATTCACATAACAGTTATGTGAGAGTTTTCCGGCGATTCTACATGAACTTTATCTGACTTCCTTGTGATAAAAATAATACTCACAAATACATTGTCAATCAGAAAATTCATTACCTCCAACATTTAAGTTTCTGAAGAAAAAAGTGACAGCCCGTTTTTATCAATTTTAACAGTTTAATCACATTCATGAAATATGTTTCCTCTTTTTTAAATAGCTAATGTTTTGTTATGCAAATGTAAATATATTCTTTAACTAATGTCCCGATTGAGAACATTAAACTATTAAAACATAAGCATTGTTATTGTTGTTGACATTTGACTGTGATTGGTAATAATTGGAGATTTTTAATAAACAAGTTAAAGTCATTTTGTTTGTCAAGCAGCCTAGTTCAGATGTTCTTCTGAACAAAGATAATAGAAGGACCCTCGCGTAGTTTTTGTAATGTTCAACGCGGTTTTAGAAACTACATGGCAGTATTTATTAATTTAGACATTGTTTAAAAATATATGATCATCTATATTCTTAAAGGAGAAAGTAAAGTCTATAGTGGCACATTTTTTAAAATATTGTGTCTCCATTTGTGACAAACATCACTTCAATAAGGCAACATATTAACGCATACAGTTCTGTCAAGGAATATAACTATCAACTTACTCGTTCCTGACAAACTGACCACATCTATGCCAGTACAATATTTAAACTTATTTAAATCCCCCCTCTCTGAGCTGGTTTTGATTACATAATTAAACATTTATCGTGATGAGTTATCGTATAAAAGGTAAAAATTAACGTTTTATTTCTTCTCTTTTTTTAAAGTTTAAGAATAAAATTGTTTGTGTGTTAAGACTGAATGTTTGGTTTGATAATTTAATGAACATGGTATCAATACAATGATACACAGCAACCTGCATACTAATCTAACGGGCAAAAGAAACGATACAAAACTTTAAGATTGAATACGTTCTTAAGAAATTGTTGATATTTTAAATACTCGACATGATAATGATTTCCTCATTTCAGCAGTCATATATGTCACGAAAATTGTTGAGTTTTGGCGTTCTATTTTCGAGAAAATGTATTAAAGTCTGAATTTGTCCATCAAATTAACATGAAGCACGCGCATCATTTGAATATAAAATATGTGTTAGATTACCACTATCTCAACTGCATCGGGAAACATGGCACGATTATCACCAGAAGAACGAGCAAGAGTGCCGTCGGAATGGGTGCAACGTTACGATGCTGGGCTGTAGCCGCATTACCATCACCATGCAGATGAGATGCTACAGGCAAACGGGAAGGACAGCTGACTTGTTGAGGAGTGGAGACCCGGTGTAACGACCCCCAACGAAGTCCGCCTTTTACGAATTCTTGGACGAATAGACTTGGACATGCTATCAGTCAAAGTGGCCAGGCGTCTCAGACAGCATGGTATCCGCGCCTACAGACCCAACCGTGGCGTGCACATGACTCGTAAACATCGACACCAACGTCTCAAGTGGTCACAGAACGTTTGGGAACGGCAGGCCCGGAACTGGCGAGGTTCATCCTGCTGGATGAGGGTCGCTTCCAACTGTACAGGAATGATGAAAGAGCACTGTTGTATCGACGTCGTGGTGAACTTGTTGTATTCAGACTGTGGAACCCTTTGTCGGTGGCAGCGTCATGGTTTTAGCCAGGAATTAGCGGACTGCTCTTGTTGTGGTGGATTGATCAAATTCTACTTGTTCTACCATTCCTGCAGCAACGCAAAAAAGCAGATTAACGCTCGTTCCAATATAACCCATATTGTTAGGGACATTGTGCAGATGAACAACGTTAACGTGCTGCCATGGCCTGTCAGGTCACCTGACTGATCACCCATCAAACATTTATGGGACCATTTAGGTGGCCAAGTCCGATCACGAGCTGCTATTCTTGGAAAAGGCCAAACGTTTGCTCAAGCCTTGGCAGAGACATGGCTGAGAATACCAGACCGTGTTATCCTACGCCTGAAATTCGCCCACTTGGAGCATGCATCGAGGCCCGTGGAGGCGATATAAGATACTGAGAAACTTGTTGATGTGGCTTTTGTTTTATAAGCTGCTGATTGAATTCAGGACAATTTTCTACTTGCACTTTAATGAATTATAAATTGTAAACGCAGTGACTGGAAACACATTAATTTGTGTACAATACAGTGCACATATATATTTTGTTAAATGTATCATTTAGTTTTTGTCATTTATGGGTCAATAATACCTTGTATTGTTTCTTCCGCCCGTTAGTTTGTTATTTCTTTATAAGCAACTTCTAAAAATTGGTGTGAAGAACATTCTAGAAATTTTAGGAATATCAACTTCTTTACTGCGACGTTTCGGTGTAGATACTAACACCATAATTAAACAAGTTACATAACACTTGCATGATAATGGTGTTAGTGTATACACCAAAAGGTTGCACAAATCGCACTGAAGTTGATATTCATAAAATACTTTGATTGTCTACATTATTATCATAAATGTTTCTCAGTAAATGTATGTTCGTGTTTTATTAAATTAATTGTAAGTATTACCTATTGAAATAAAACTATATCTCTGACTTCAATTTTTGACCACCAAAATTAACCCTTTTTGAAATAAGAATGTAATTTATTCCTTTAGTTATTGTGAAGGATTGTCTTGCAAAAGGTGAATAATTACGTTTTGTTTTAAGATCAACAAGAAATCAAATCACCTTCTCTTGCATAATTGTTTACAGTCATTAATGAAACCTTCTATAATTGTTGTCGAAGTAGTTATTAGTAACGCGAGCAAGGATTTGGTTGTACATTTACTGAATCCACTTATTTTCAATGTGAATCATAACCGGAGTGTACGTGCAATGTAACCCTACAATACTTGTAAAACCTTACAACCGCAATCGTAGCGGTACCGCTACGATTGCGGTTGTAAGGATTTACAAGTATTGTAGCGTTAAATTGCACGTACAATCCGGTTATGATTCACTTTGAGAACGAAGTGGATTCAGCAAGTGTACAACCAAATCATTGTCCAAGTTACTAATAATTAGTTCAATAACAATTAAAGAAGGCCCTTATATTTATATTTTCTTCGTGCACAGTTTCTTTATGTGGCTGGTATACTACTACCACTCGAGTATAGTTGTATGATCTATTCAAACTTTTCAAAATGCATTTCGTTACCTACTAATGAAAAAATAAACAACACAAGTTTAAACGTTTATCTCAGCAAGTCCATTGCCAATATTTGATAAGTGTACACCATATCAGCTGAACGCAATCATCAGTGTATACATTTATCTGTGTATATCTATATGTTTATATTTATCTGTGTATATCTATCTATGTATATCTATCTGTGTTTTAAGGGGAACATATACTGAATTGGAACATTGCGTGTTCAAGGAGACCATACACATTCAGTTCAGTGACGACTCCTAATAATCGAAGTTTATTTTCAAAAGCAATACATTTGTTCTCTAAAGCCATTCTGCTCCGACATACAAATATAAATAATTTTTAAAACGTTATCACTACAACTCGTTGAACTTGTTAATCTTGCCTATAAATGGGCGTAAATTTTATTGTCATGACCATCGATGTATGTGTGCGCACATACACAATAAAACGAAGACGTTTAAACAAAGTTTTAAATATGTAGACTCTCATTTTAAATGACACTTTGAATGTCAAGATCACCATTTGTCCGTTGTATTGTTCAAATTCCAGTTTAAATAAGATGTTGAAAATGAATTATGTTATCATAAAAGAGCAAATTATCACAAAGAATGTTTTCAACAACACAAGGTGGTCACAGGTTTAAGTCCTGCTAAACTCAGTTCGGAACTCTAAGGGTTAACAATTCCCATATTTTTTATTACTATATTGTATCCTGTTGACTAGGGTTTAAAATAGAAGAAACAACTGAAGAGCCTACTTCAGCATCCGACCTCGATATATGCACTAATATTCAATATGCTTCACAAACAGGACAACTTTAACTTTCCGAGCCCACTCCAACAAAATAATAGTAACACTACTATAGTTGTAAATCCTTACAACCGCAATCGTAGCGGTACCGATTTAAGGATTTACAACTATGTTAGCGTTACATTGCACTACACTCCGGTTATGATTCACATTGAGAATGAAGTGGATTCAGCAAATACACAACCAAATCCTTGTCCAAGTTACTAATAACTACTTTGACAACAATCAAAGAAGATTTATCAATGACTGTCAAATGTTTTGTGAGATAAGGTAATTTGATTTCTTGTTGATCTTGAAAAAACATATTTATTCACCTTTTACAAGACAATCCTTCACAATAACTCAAGGAATACTTTATGTTCTTATTTCAATCAGGGCGTGATTTTGGGGTCCAAAAAGGAAATTAGAGATATCGTTTTATTTTAATAGGTAATACTTGCAATTAATTTAATAAAACACAGACATAAATTTACAAATATATATGCACAGAGAATAATAAATTGTTGTCAATCGAAGTATTTTATGAATATCAACTTTATTGCGATTTGTGCAACCTTTCGGTTTATACACTAACACCATAATCAACCAATGTTAAATAACTTGTTTGATTATAGTGTTAGTATTTACACCGCAACATCGCAGTAAAGAAGTTGACATTCATACAATTCCTAGAATTCACACAAATTTGAGATGCTCATCCACCACCACAAAAGCAGTATTCCCTTGTTCGCTAATTCCTCCCAAAACCATGAGGCTGCTACCGACAAAGGGTTCCACGGTTTGAATACAACAACGACGTCAAAGTTCACCACGACTTTAATACAACCGGGCTTTCGCATCATTTCTGTATAGTTGGAAGCGACTCTTATCCAGATAGATGACTCTTTGCCAGTTCTAGGCCTGCCGTTGCCAAACGTTCCGTGACCACTGAAGACGTTGATATCGATGTTGACGAGTCGTGTGCACGCCACGGCTGGGTCTGTAGGCGCGGATACCATGCTGTCCGAGACGCCTGGCCACTTTCCTTTGTCTGATATCATGTCCAAATGATGCACGTGCTTAATGTTCGTATGACACGACAGATCGACGCTATAATACATTTTCCCGGAAATGAATCCCCAAAACACAACAATTTTCGTGACACATATGCCTGCTTAAATTGGGGAAATAATTTCCATGTAGAGTATTTACAATTTTAACAATTTCTTAAAAAAATATTCAATCTTAAATTGGTGTATCGTTTCCTTTACCCGTCAGTTAAGTATGTGGGGTGTTGTGTGTCTTTATATTGATACCATGTTTATTACATTTTCAAACTAACCATTCAATCTTAACACACACACAATGGTATTCTTAAACATATTTTTTTAGAAAACAGAAATAAAACTTTAATTTTTACCTTTATTTGATACCTTATCACGATTAATGTTTCATTATTTAATCAAACGAAGATTTCGTCAGAGAGAGAGAGTGTTTAAACAAGATTAAATTTTTTACGGGCATAGAAGTGGTCAGTTTGTCGGAAAAGAGTTAGTTGATATGGAAGACGTGAGTAATGTGAATGCTAACCTTCTAGCGCCTAACAGGCTGCTTGGGTTGTATACTCCCCAGGGAGTGAACATTGGATCCGATGACCAGGGTAATAATATGCGATGCGCTTAGAGCACGTCCCTTAGTGATGTGGATAAAGCGCAATACAAATATCCTTATTATTATATTATTATTATTATGTCTGCTGTCATCCTCAGTAACAATTTAGCTTCACCTGTGCCTCTCAGTAAAAACTTAGCTTTACAAGTGGCTCTCAGTAAGAACTTGGCTTTACCTGTGACTCTCAGTAAAAACTAGGCTTTACCTGTGACCCTCAGAAACAACACAGGTTTTACTGTGAACCTTAAGGAATAATTGGGTTTACATGTGACTCTCAGTAACAATTTTTCTTCACATGCGAATCTCAGTCAGAATTTAGCTTTACCTGTGACTCTCTGTCGCAATTCAACTTAATTTGTGACCTTCAGGAATACCTTTGTTTTGCCTGTGCACCGCAATAACAACTGTGACCCTCTGTAACAATTCGGCTTAGCTGTAACCCTCAGTAGCAGCTTGACTTTACGTGTGGCCCTCTGTAACAGATTGGCTTTACCTGTGGCCCTCAGTAACAGCTTGGCTTTACCTGTGGCCCTCAGTAACAGCTTGGCTTTACCTGTGGCCCTCAGGGAAGACTTAACTTTACGTGTGGCCCTCAGTAGCAGCTTGGTTTTACCTGTGGCCCTCAGGGAAGACTGTTAGCTCTTGTGATCCTCAGCAATAATGCAGGTTTACTTGGATGTATCTGTGCCTCTCAGTTACAGTGGCCCTCAATAAGAGTTTGCTTTACTTGTGACTCCCAGTAGCAACTTGGGTTCACCTGTCATTCACAGTAAAAATTTGGCTTTACCTGTGACCCTCAGTATCAAAGTTGGTATCTCTGTGATCATTCGTAGTAAATTGTCCTTTACCTGTGATACACAGTAGCAACTTGGCTTTACTCGTGATCCTCAGTAACCTTTGACCCTGGGTGACAACTAACAATACTTATGTCGCCAGATAACAACTTGGCTTTACCTGCGATCCATAGAAAGAAGTCGGGTTTAATCGTGACCATAAGTAACCACTTGTAATTAACCATGCCTCTACGCATCAACTTGGATTGACCTGTTATTCTTAAGAGCAACTTAAAGCAAGAGCAAGTTTATCTGTACTATTTAGAGTCTCGTGGAAACTCAATATAATAATAGTGACTTGGCTATCCTGAGCCCCCTACGTAGTGACTTGGTTTACCTGGGTCCCTCAGTAGTGACTTCACTTACATGGGCCCCTCAGTAATGACTTGACTTACCTGGGCCCCTCCGTAATGACTTGGCTTACCTGGGTCCCCTAAGTAGTGACTTGGTTTACCTGGGCCCCTCAGTAGTGACTTGACTTACATGGGCCCCTCAGTAATGACTTGACTTACCTGGGGCCCTCCGTAATGACTTGGCTTACGTGGGTCCCTCAGTAGTGACTCGGCTTACCTGGGTCCCTTTGTAGTGATTTGGCTTTACATGTGGTCCGCAGTAAGTACGTAGCTTTACTTGTGACCCTTTGTCACAACTTGGGTTTATCTGTACCCCTCATTTGCAATTTGTCCTTACCTGTGACAACATGAAATTACCTGCGAACCTAAGTAACAATTTGGCTTTATACATGACCCTCAGTAACAACTTGGCCTTACTGTTAGCCTCAGTAGCAACACAAGTTTACCTTTGAACCTTAGAACATACTTAACTTTACTTGTGACCCTCCCTAACAACTTGGCCATACCTGTAACCATCGGGTTACCATGTGGCCATCAGTAACAACTTAACTTTACCTTTGAGCCACAGTAACACAATAGAAATACCTGTTACCCTTAGTAACAACACAGGATTACCTGTGGCCCTCAGTAACAACCTGACTTTATAAGGAGTTTGCTTTGCATGTGACCCTCAGTAACAACTTTGGTTTACCTGTTATCCTCAGTAACAATTTGGCTTCACATGTGACCCTCGATATCAACTTGGGTTTATGTGTGACCATTAGTAATAACTGGACCCTTAACTTGGTTTTACTCAGTAACTATTTTGTTCACCTGTGACCCTGAGCAGTTTTACCTGTGATGCACATGAATAACTTAGGGTTACCTGTGCCTCAGTGGTGACTGAACTTACCTGGGTCCCTCCATAAGGACTTGACTCACCTGGTCCCCTTCGAAATGACTTGGCTTACCTGGGCCCTCAGTAGTGACTTGGTTTACCTTAGCCCTCACTTACCTAGGTCGCCTCAGTAGTGACTTGGCCTCCCTGAGGCCCTAAAGTAATGTTTAGCTATAAGCATACTTAATATTAATTGTGATCATACTTCCAAGTATAACGAAGATATAATCCTCACAACAACAATTCCCTTCATCATGTTCCTGTTACCACTTTCTCCACTTCCTCCTACATGGAATTCTCACAATCACAATAACTCACAACAAATGTAGATTCTTGTGGGTCCAAACAGACGTGTGAATTTGTATACAATGTCATTTTGTAGACCATTATAATGTGGTGTTAAAAACGTCAGTTATAATCAGAGATAAAATGTGTAACTCTTCAATGATTATAATTCAATTTATTAATATGTGTTAATGAATGTCCTCATCAGGGAAACACAAACTTGCGATATTGTTTCAACGATTTCCAAAACACAACTAAATCTAACGTTCATCATTTTAAACTTATCCAAGAGCGGAACACATTTTTTGTCTACAATAAAACCCGTCCCCTATTCCCAAAATAAACTTATTTTAGTCAGGAACATTTCAATCATATCTCACGTTTTTGTAAACTGTCCTATTCGCTGTGAACATAGGCTGCAGCGCATCAATAGTACCCTTGGCTCGTCAGTACCAGTCATACTTGCAGGGATTGTTTTCCCTCCATGTGTCTAACCATTGATAAATGATGCAACTTGAGCAACCTTTTCAAAATCATACACTCGGCAGTAGAACCACAAATAGAAATCTGTAAAAAGGTGCATATGTCCAAATCAAAGTATTTTGTGTTTTCAAATGGAATTGTAAGCCAATAATTGTGAACACGTATTCATTACCATAAGTATATAGGGTTTTTTTAATATCATATTTATCAAGACGTCAAAACTGACTTTTACCAGCCACTGGACCAGTAGGTTTGGTTTACAAATACAAACAAAATGTTGTTTGTCTTTAGTAACTGCACATATTACAGTATTTGACTTTTGTCAATCAAACATATTAATCCAGAGAACGTTGCAGTTACTTGGATAACAAAAGAGTTTAATATTAACATATAAAAATAGACAAGAGTAATACAGAGTTTTCATTACCTTATATGTACATGTTTTCGTGTTTCAAT
>JAULCD010120086.1:0-11343 GCA_032361085.1 Calliostoma canaliculatum
AACGATTTTTTGCATTTGTAGACCAAATCTATTAACCGAGTGACATGATTTACGACGTCATAAAGTTATGACGTCTTTGTGAAACGGGGGCCAGCAGTTTATATCCGTGCACAGTTCTGTTTCATATGTTGCACATGTGCAATAGTGTAAATCCTAATATTTAAAAAATACAATCAATGTCGAATGGACTTTAGTTGGACCTAAACGTGTGAACACCTTGTGTCATATACTTTTAAAAAGAGCATTGTTAACACACTATGACAGGATAGTTTTTAAAAGCTTGTTTATATTGCCAGTTCGACAATAAAACAGGCATACATTGAGCTTGGTACTACAACGGTAAAAATAACAAAAATGTTTTTGACAAATGAAACTATGTTTTCACATAAAGTCCATGTATTACCTTGTTTTTAAGATCACTTGATTCCAAAAGGTACTCGAGACAAATTAAAACCAGTAATCCTTGCACTTAACAAGGAAGACCTGACCGGGCCATGGCGAGTAGAAAGAGTACAGCCACATTTGATATCAGAACTAATACTCTTCAAACTACTGAGCTTAAGGATAATCTAACATGAAAGGAAGCTTGTCTGCATTTGATCTGTTCCACGGAAACTGTCTCGACATATGATACATTTTGATATTGCTGACGTTAGCTGTACACAGACACACGTTTTCGTTTTCTACAGATTGAGACTGTAGACATTTACCATATACATGTATGACATATTGGTCAACATCGTGCGCCATGGTGTCCCATATTGTTGCGATTTTAGTCTTTATTATGAAGAATTTTAACACTGGTTTTATTTGAAAGGCACACAAGTAAGTGCGTTAATGACTGGTGTCCATCTAATAATATTGTGACCATTGCAGTCCCTGATTCTCAAAGCAATCTTAGGCCAAGTGCTAAAATATAACATTGGCTTACCACGACTGTCAAAGCGCAGAGATCACTTTTGAACCGGTGACGAGTGGCACCGGTTCCAAATCCATTTCTGCGCTACGACAGTCGTAAGTTTATAAAAAAAAATGACACAAGATATTGTTTCAAAAATCCCTAACAATCATCTTAAAACTATGATTGCTATGAGGAACGGGGCCCTGAATTTAAATTTAGTAGAATGTAAACGTGTAACTAAAGAAGCAAAAGCACTGTCAGAAACTGTTTTTTAATGTTAGACTGTCGAATTAATTTTACTATGACTTAATATCTTGACCTGTTGATAACATACCCAATGATTTTTCTAATTATCACAGGATATGTTTCAATAGTCTATATTTGAATTTTGACATTGGAATGGGCAAATAATGATCTTGGCACTGTATGTGATAAAATAGCTCGTATAAAAGGAGTTCATTTCAGCAAATTACTTAAAGGACATCAGCAGCTTTAGATGAGATGTCAGAAAAATAAACGTATTGACATCTATCGCTCTAAGAATTCAAATACATGTCAGTGTGACAACATCGCATAGATATGTTGTTTTCTTCATGGACAGTGGTATTGACGTAGTGACGTCATCAATGCGTACTACTTACGTCAGTATCGTAAACGTTAACACTAGTTTGGAGTAGAATATGAACAGGTGTTATGTCGAAAATGATTTGCCATTTAGCATTCCGTTAACGAATCATAAGTACATTCAGGACAGTTGGAGAAAAGGTAGTCCGATTGAAACAGAATTACCTTCAAATTCTAAATGGTCCAGGCACGTGTCTAAAACTATAGACTAGCTTAAAGATATGATGGCATTGAATAGAGACTGTCACCCATGTGCATTCTAATACCATATATATCAGCGGGAGTTAGATATCCTTTATGGGTTTTTATCTGATCAAGTTGTTAATCAAGTTGTTGTCAGGAGATACGAAGGTCAGGTCCCCGTTTCATAAAGACGTCATAAAGTGCAAACAAGCATTGTAAACTGTGCACTTTCTAAAGTGGAAAGTGCACAGGTTTTAACGCGTTTTTGCACTTGAAGGCCCAGTCCATTAGCCCAGTGATATGGTTTACGACGTCGTAAATTTACGACGCCTTTGTGAAACGGGCTCCTAGTTGTATTTATAATTCACAGTCATATGATGTTCCCCAAACACTCAATTATCTTGCTTTGCGGAAAGCAAATGTGTAAACAATGTGTAAACAAATTAAATAAAATATTATAAAATCATAACAGTAGTCTAAATTAAGTTTGTGATTAGTGGCACAACTATCCAAGCCTCTTGTTACTCAACATTCACAGTGTCCTCGAATGCACAATTCAATCTCATCATGTTCCATAAATCAAAATGAGGACACAAATATACTGACACGCAACACAAACGAAAACGTTTTATTAGGGACAAAATGTTAAAAGAGTCAGAAGTGTTAATGCTGCAATACATATTTGAAATGAGTGTTCAATACATGATCAGGATTAGTTGTTTGAGATTGAAACCCCGTTATTTAGTAGAAGCAGAAAACGTCGTGAAAAAGTATTTCTGATCATCTGTTAAAACACACAACGACATCATGACATTGAAAGTGTACGTGCAATTCGTGAGGTCTTTCCCATGTAACGCAAAAAAAGCTTCGAACCCGGTGTACAAAGTGCCACAAATAAATCTGCACCACCAGGAACGTGCTCTGCTATTCCTTGGAGCTGGCATTTTACAAAATGTCTTTGCTAGTCGCCTTCATGTCAACCAGTCAACCATAACCAGCTTGTCAGTCGCCACCAACTGACAGGGAGGGTTGCTGACCGTCCTCGATCAGGAGGACTTTCTAATACAACGACCAGACATGATGGACAGATGCGACGGGCACACCTCCGAGATTGCTACAAAAGGCATCAAGAACAGCAAACGACACGATTGGTAACCATGAACAAAGGGTCCGCCTAACAACAGACATTCATTGCCTGAGAGAAATCAGGTTGAAATCCATACCGTGGCCCCGTGTTTCAGCCCCGTCACTGCTCATTACGACGTCATTTCGCATAACAGTATGCAAACCAACCACCACTGTTCCACCGTATGCTCGTCTTTCTCTGACGAGTCACGATAGTGTGTGTCATATGTAAATGGAAGGTAGCGTGTTTACAAACGCCATGGGGAATGTTTTGCAGATACATGTGTTATTCCGAGAGATCACTTTGGTGGTGGTAGTGTGATTGTTTGGGGGCTAGCAACGCACATTTCAGGAGTGCGCAGCGTTATGGTGATAAAGTTCTGAGGCCCGTGGTCGTTACTTTGCTTTGCTGTCACCAACGCCCTCGACAACACTTGACACTCCAAAATGATAACGTCCGTCCACATGCCACAAAGCTGGAATTAATTCGGTGAACTGGCCAGCATATTGACAAGTTCTCAACCCAATTGAGCATTGTTATTTAAGCTGGGGAGATGTGTCTATCGACCCAGAATTGACCCAGGCTTTGCAGCAAGAAGGGTAGAATATTCCCATGACCTAATGTGCGAATGAAGAACACATATTTATACTGACTAAGGGGATGACATTGTTTAACCGTTCACACAGCACTCTCCTTTGTCAATAATCATGTTTTCTAAACCATAAACATTGCTTCTTGCACAAGAAATAAATTGAAAGTTTTGTATCCAAACCTTTGTGTTTCATCATTTTATTCCGGGTCATTATTTGTTTTACAAATCAATCTCAGGAGACCCCATACTCAAGTCAATCAGACAACCATTTTCCCAAGCACAATAAAAAACTAATAGTAAACAATGGTCCTAATTTTGATTTACCAAACCTCTTACATAAATATGTTACCTGAAAATGTAAACCACAGCCCCTTTAACGAGGGGTTTGCATAGTCTCAGTACAGTACAGTTTTTTAGCAAATATACACAAAAAAGTATCGCAACGCCAAACTATGTCAGCTGTCAAATGCACTTTTCAAGGATGGCATCAATGGAAAGCAACTTATGAATTTAGAAAGACCTGTTACAGCAATATTTTTTCGCACTGGATATATATATATTTTTTTTTTATTTTGGGGCAGAGGGTGGTGTTTTTTTGTAACTCAACACAAACACATTTTGATTTTTAATAAAAAAAATATTTCAACGTTTTCTTATTGTTTAGTATATGCTCTGCAAAGAACACTGAGACACTATTGGATTGCACACATAACATAGCGCTCACATCGAATCAAACACCAGCACTACAATAATAACAGGTCTTGCGATACTTTTTTCTCGGTTTATAGAAATACAATATGACTTAAGACATGTTCTACACCAACCCCCTGATTATGTATTGAGCCTGCTTTTTTAATCAAGCAATGCATGTACATGTTAAAGCACATTACCTTATTCAATCATTAAAACACAACTTAACTCATGTTCACACTTGTACCGTGTAGGATAGGCTGCGCGGCATTACCCATATACCTGTAAACCGCAATACGAACTGAAACAGGTACGTATCGCGGTACGATTGTGATGTACCGGTATACTGATGATCATGTTTTGTATTTTAAACATTATCTTGTATTGTCATTTTTTTATAAATTAAAAATCATACATGAACCGATACAATGCCGAAATAATTTTAGTTGGACTTAAAACTGTAACCAACTCGTGCTGTTGAAAATCTATACTGTGATAACAAATTATCACAGGATAGTTTTTTAACCACCAATTTGGAATGGAATTTGGACATAAAACTATGAAAATAATTAGAAGGTCAACAAAAGCCAAGTTTTTTTTCTTTCGCACTATATTACAATCTGTATTGCAACATATAGAAGTGTATCACAACATATCGCAATACAAAATGTAGAGCAATACACAGCATTAGTATGGTACATAGCACTCGTAACACTTTGACGTAATTTCGTAATACTTTAAATATTTACTATTCTCTGTGCTGTCATTATCCAAAACAATACTGATATATGCCTATTGTGATGCAATATTAATGATACACTCGGTATGATGTTATGCATGAGATTATGTCATTTTTAAACCGCTCTCTATCTAAGGATATATCGCTAGATCTCCAACAAGTCAATTTTTGATGGTACAAGAGTAAATATAATGTCTTTCAACACTGAACCAAGAGTAATGTATACATATGCAAATTAAACTGCGCACTTTCTATAAAAATTAGATTTCTTCAGGCAGTTAGCAGTTAAGAACTAAAGTTGGCATATGTTAACCAAATCTTTTAACCCATTAATACGATTAAATCGTAAATTAAGGACGACTTTGTGAAAAAGGGCCCAGGCACTGTCTGATATACCCTGGTTATTTATGTCCTTAATAATGCTTGATCACTTGACTAGATATTTTGTCTTTGATGTACTTAGTGGTCATGATGAAGGCATGGTTTGATGAAAGCTAACTGCACCAGTTACAAGATAAGAAATACCGTCGGTCTGCCTGCGTCTGCGCTTGTAAGCATACTCTTCATGGTAGATGGTTAGCCATTACATTAGACTCAACACAGAGTGCACAGACTTTGCTTTTTCCAATTTGGAATTCTGTTTGACTTTCACTGGGTAGACATGCCGAAACATTTGTGTGGAATATATTTCAAGTTCACAAAGAGCAACACATAAGCTAGTTATCTGAATGTGTGTATCTAAAGTAACATCAACCGTTATGAAACAAATATGTTTTTTTAACATAAAGCCTGTTTCCCAGTCATAAATTGTCTAATAAAGGATAGATTTGCCCTGAACTCTTTTAGTTAATGCACAAAGATGCTAATCCTGTTGATACAGCTAAGCCTAGCGATTGGATATCTTCATATACGAGTTTTCCTTTTTTACATGCTGTATTTATGTGTTAATGCAGACTAAATGCTGCTGATTTACATACTTTTATTGTTGAAGTAAACATCTGCTTCAAATACAAATCGTAAAAAAAATATAAAACAATTTATTTATCATTAAACCCTACTAAAACAACACTGTCTATTTTACATTAAGTGCACTTTTACTGCCAACACTGTACCAGTGAAGTTTGTTTTGGGAACAAGGACGCAATTGACTGAGACCTAAAAACTGAGGGTAAATAAGGGGTGCAACTTATCTTGTGGTGCGACTTGTACGCGAGTATATACGGTACACATGCGCAAAACTCGATTGTTGTGTGTACCTCCGCATTTATATACGTGAATAATAAAGCTTCTTTAACTCACTTACTCGCTCAACATGTACATGAAAGCGTACAGCACCTTCTATTGTTGGCCATTGACATTTATAATGCTAAATTGATTTCAGCTGGACTAAAAACTGTGACTATTTATAACCACTAAACGTATTGCTACGGTGCAATAACGTGTGTACTGAAGCTACGTTTTACACTTTGTTATGTTATACTTTAGGTGTTATACTTTAGGTTACACTATCTTAAAATGTGAATATTCTTTCCTTTTGCATGCGTCAGGCTCCAAATCGCCAGCTCTCAATGCCTTAACTCTTCAGCCACGGGGACTTCGCTACTTGCATTAGAAGCTGAATAGAAAAGACTCAGTGATGGCGACTTGGTGCCTGACTCACACAGAGTGATACAATTTCACTTTTCAGATCATTTAATACCAAATATAACAAGTACTTGTGTTTGTCACTGTCTAAATTGCATCAAAATTCACTTGATTTAAAAAATAGCAGGTTAATATTTTCTGTGTTATATTATTAAAAAATATTACTCAACAAAGATAAATTTTATCAAACTCTAGTTTACACTTAACACATAGGGTACCAAGCTTTCCAAGACATTGCTTGATTTTAAACACGACAGTACTTCTCTCAAATTGTGTTGTGTGGGCTCTAATCCTTGAACTTTGCAGCGAATTAACAGAGATTGTAGCCAGGTTAGCAACCAGGAAGTCAGCATGTTGTTTCGTAATAACACAACGAGTACCGTTATATGTTCAACTACAAAATCAATTGAGTATTACCAAAGTGATAATTTATCTGTCATAGAGAGAGAAAACTTAATGCGAAATAGGTCCAAAACAGTTTTCTAAAAGAACGTTCACACAGTGGTTATATATTTAAATCCAAATGAAATCAATTTTCTACTGACAGGGGGGAATCAATATGTTCTGCTCATCACACAGCATATTGCAATTGATCATTGCAACCGTTAACCGAGTTATGCCAGATATCGAATATTGGTCACAAGGGGAAGTCCTTGTAATAGATTAATGAACATGTGCAACAGCAACATGGTTTTTTGACACGTTGACATTCTAAACCAAATGTAATGCTGTTTCGGTGCTGTCATAATAAATAAAACCAATGCAAATATTGACAGGTAACGCAGTGCTGGATACAAAAATTGTGTTCGGAACGTTATAGAATAAGTGAAACAATTACTTTAAAACTATCGATGTTTAATTTTTCTTGGCACTGGTTCAAAATCGATTTCTGCTCTACGACAGTCGTAAGCCTATCATAAGAAACAACTCCACAGGATGATCAACGAAGCCGAAGATCGCTTTGTGGAACGGGGCCTAGGGGTTTGTTTTACAAATCTGTCGTAATCTAACATTGATCTTCGCCAATATTTGTTCATGACTGTTTGACTCTTCCCTTCAACACAACATCCATATGATTAAAAAGCTTTTGATAGAGCAAGATCTTGTTTTACATTACTGTTTTAAAGCTAAGATGTCTTAACTTTTATATTAGCGCTCTCGTTATGACATCCTAGCTCTACAATCACTTTTATGGAACGGGTGCCTGTGCAAAAGATGAATCCTTAGACAGATCTAAATGACTTTGTGATATGAATGATGTGGGTGACGAATATCATTAAATTTTTAAATGTAAATACTTTGAGGAGTCTCGTACATTGTACATTCCATATAAATATATAAAAATACCAAACATGTTACAATTTATATCGTTATTTAATTGCCCTAAAATCTCTGTTCAAAAGAAACTTTGTAAATGTGTTGGTATAATTATCAAAACTGTTAACACTTCCTGCTAAGCCTCTGTCCGTCACTTCATTTTATTTCTGTTTGAACCTCACATGCCAAAGCTTTCGGCCTGAGCGAAATAAAAAGTTCTGTTCTGTTTTAGAGAAAAACATAATTCCAGAGACATATTTTTTCATTGATATGATGCTGCATTGGAGGAAAGCACGTGTCCACAGCACGGGTCTGGCATTTGAAGGTCCCGGTCTGCTACTTTTACAATTTGTATTTCGTGGGAGGTTGTGGGAGGTTGTCACGTGGCGGAAAATGATAACCATTTACACAATCTTAGATTTTTTTGCAGAAGCTTGGTGTATAATAAATGCTACTAGTAGGACAGGACATGTTTGCTCTTCGCGAACACCAAAACCATCACAAAGTTTTTTGTTGTTCTTACACAGCTTCTATATTCATTTTGCCAATATGTCCAATTGAATCTGTCCTGACAGATAGTGATAACTATTATTCTTTGGAGTTGATATTTGCATTATACCCTTTAAAATAGCACAATCAGCATGAGGATAATGAAATAGGGTTTTTTTAATGTGTTTTTCGAGTACTAATTCACTGTAAAAAAATGGGCTTGTATTAAACTGTTTGTCAGAAATATTATTTGCTCTTCGCAAAACAATGACAGCATACAATTTAAAACAGCGTGGACAACTGCATTTTAAAGTAATACTTCTTGATCCATTTTTTAACCCCAAATTGCTAAACACAACATTTGCACAGTTTACAACATTTGCTCATTCCAATTCCAACTGGAATAGGCTGCTCAAAACCTACTTTGTGGTAATTTGTTTAAAAGAGCTCCCTGTGGGAGCTCTTTCAAACAAATTACCACAGTATAGGTTTTTAACAGCACAAAATCGTCACAGTTTTAAGACTGGCTAAAATTTAATAAGCACCTTTAGGGTACATAAAGGAACTTTTTGTTTCAATTAAGGCATTTGACAGTTCCATTTAACAAAGTGTTAAAAATTTGTACCGTGGGAATTTATTCTAGTTTTTATTGTATTTATAGAAGCGTTTAAATACTTTCATGACAAACTATTGTACATTAACAATACACACTTTGACGCGTATGACATTTTAAATAAAATCATTTCTGTTTTCAAATTGGTTCTTCCAGGTTATCAAGGCAACAAATTAAATATGTCAAATTAGGTAACCCCTAAAATAGGGTTTTTTTCCTATCAAGTTTTAATATTACAAAATTTTAAGTTGTGGTTTAGTACACACTTATATTTTATTGAAAAAGGATTGGTTGTGTACATGTTGGGTTCATTGAGGTATGAATCTAAAAACCAATGTGCAAACTATATGAATCCGCGTGCCTTACTGAACCGAAACCATCACACAATTAATCATTTCAACAAAATTTAATATCAAAAGTAATAATTTTGAAAGAATAAACTCACATGAGTGTGAGAAAGATTAACACCATTGGCGTATGGATGTGACAATTCTGTCAATCTAACCTGGACTTAAAACATATACGCTAAACAACGGCAATCGTTTTTACTGCAGTTACTTCGTTTACATTATCATCACATAATAAAATAAAATAATTCCACGTGTTTACAGTAAATTTATTGATTAATGACTATTACAATACTGTGAAATTTGTACAAAGCCAACACACGACAAGTAGGCAAACCGACGAATGTTACTCGTGATGAAAGTCTATGTTGACGTCATGTATAATCATCAAAGTTAGCTAATTATCTCACCTGTGAAGATTTGTTCTTGTTGGTACAATTCTTAGTGTTCAGTTAAAAAAAGAAAGTAATCAAAACGTGTTTCTTTTACAACAAAATGATGAGTGATACCTAGTTGTAATGAAAGGGACATAACTATCAAGGTTAACATGATTACCAGTTTGTGTACCGTTAAACATTTGCAAACTTGTAAGTATTAAAGAAACGCGTGAAAGCTGCTATGCTATGCATGGTTTGTTCATAATAAAATTGTATTATAAATATAGTTTACTTTAGCATTTTTGTATTACAAAGGTATAAACTAAACTTAAAGGCACAGAACATCTCCACAGCTGTGTGGGCAGAAAATAGTTGTCAGGAGACGTAGCTTAATGTGTTTAGCTCTATTAGGAAATGACGCAAAATTCCGTTATCTCGACATCCAATCATAATGCGATATTTGCGATGAATTCACTTAACATTTTATTTTAAATATTTAAAATTCTAAAACGTGTTTGTTCAGCTCACAGTGTTTCCGTTTTCCAGTATATGTCGGCTTTGGACCGGTTAAATATTTCAAGTGTGTCGGTTCCTTTGTCCAGTAAATATATCTTGCTGTTCAAAGTTTGACAACCTAGCAGCATAAATGTATAGTTAGTTTGCTAAGAAACAGAGCTTAGTTCATTGCACTACGTTTCACTCCCCTGTCGGGGAGTGAAATGTAGTACAATTGACCAAGCTGTGTTTCTTAACTCTGAGTTGATATTAGCAGTGTTCCAGCAAATTGAAGGTTTAGTCTGCACAATCAGTTGTAACCTACCATGGTGACCGGCAGAAAATGATTAGGACCGGTATTATTTTAGGCAGGCGGTCCCTGTGGTTGGCTTTTATAAACGTCAACGGAAATACTGGCTTGAATTATATGTGTGCGAATGTTTTAGAATAACCGCACAGTGCAGAGCTCTCACTGAAGTGAGGATGGTGATGACAAATCTGATAAATTAACTTGATTTATGAGCACTTCAACATCTAATAATACACGAGGGTCATCCGATGTTTATTGATGGTCATCGAATCAGTGCCAGCATCTCTCCCCATGTAGGACGACAGAACAAGCGGCTGATTATACCCTTCACTGTACTTGGAAAAGCTGTTCTTCGTCTCATCTTCCACGTTACCTCGTTAGCCACAATAACGTTGAAGCGTTGTATCAGATTTAAATAAGTTAAATATGTAATTGTGACTAAAAAACAATACAATAGTCAAGAGTTTATACACAAATTATGCAATACATATCATAATTAAGTGTATCGATGATAAGTATTTAACACCCAATTAATCTATGTGTTGAAGACATTATGGTGTCTTTTTACAACGGGATGTTCACACTCACCGCAGTAACGACACAGCTAACAGTTAATGTCACAGTTACAATATTGCGACAGTCCCTATTTACCTAACTTTATAGTAACAAAAAAAGAAACACATTACTCGGATTAATAATCGCAATGCAATATTTTACAAACTATGACACTCATTGTATTTCATTTACAGGCATGGTACAATACACCAAGGCACAGTATGTATTACTTTTTAAATGCTTTAGTGTAAATTCAGTTTTGATCGATAATCTTCACGCAAAGTGTAATGCAAATCTCAAACGTTTAATTTCAGTTTATACTTTAATATTTCTCTCCTCAG
>JAULCD010120306.1:0-11337 GCA_032361085.1 Calliostoma canaliculatum
CATTATGACAATAAAAAAGATAGGGTCGGCACCCATAATGGAGGCACGGTCGGGTAATCGGAACCACAACATTTTTTGGGGGGCCTTAGGCGTGGCATCTCTCTGAATGTTATTATATTCCTGTACTTCCCACAATGTGACCACTGATGAAATCAAGCACCTGTTGTTGATCAATAGATCAACAGCCACCCACTCTATTGTAGACCAGTGAACAACTTAACGCCTGCTGTATTGTACATTATTAGTAAACAGTGTACCATGGGGTAGATATTAGGTCAAACAAAATCAATGTTGTGGTGCCGATTACATGTCTTTAAAATTTAGTGTAGTCGGGAATTTTATTTTTATATTGAAATAATAATGTCCTGATCTAGTACTGAATTGATTCCAGCCAGTCTTAAAACTGTGACCATCTTGTGCTGTTGAAAACCTATTCTTACAGGACAGGTTTTCAACAGCCTGTATCGATTTGAATTTGAAAACTAAAATGAGCAAATGTTATGCTCAGCACTTTAAGGGTTAAATAAATAAAATAGGTTTTCAGCTGCAGTAGATGATATAATGTTATTTTTTGTTATGATAATAAAAGGTTAGGGTCGGCACTTATGTTCTAGGCAGGGTCGGGTAATCGTAACCCGCAACTTTTTTTTTTTTTGCTTCATGTGACCACTGATGAAATAAAGCACCTGTTGTTAATCAATAGGTAACAGTCGGGATCAACAGCCACCCACTCTATTGTAGACCAGGAGACAACAGTAGCGCCTGCTGTATTGTAGATTATCAGTAAACACTGTACCATGGGGTAGATATTACTCAGTTAATCCTACAAATGGTCTCGAACCACGTGAACCATACAGATTGTTTCTATACAAATAGATTGGGAGATAAATATATTGTGAATTTTTCAATCTTAGATGACAATTTGGTCACTCCCTGTACAATTAAAAGCACTTATGCTTCAATGCTATAGTATTATTTGTATTCATTGTTTGTAGGTCTCAGGGTCCTGTTTTATGAAGCTGATATATGTGGAGAGTCTGACATGAATACCCTGTATATCACTACAAGTAACAAACCCTTAGACTTGTCTAGGATTGTTACTTTCGTTGATGAGTGTTGTTGAGGACTGTTACTTTCGTTGATGAGTGTTGTTGAGGACTGTTACTTTCGTTGATGAGTGTTGTTGAGGACTGTTACTTACGTTCATGAGTATTGTTGAGGACTGTTACTTTCGTTGATGAGTGTTGTTGAGGACTGTTACTTTCGTTAATGAGTGTTGTTGAGGACTGTTACTTTCGTTAATGAGTGTTGTTGAGGTCTGTTATTTACGTTCATGAGTGTTAGTACATTGGATATCAAACCCTTAGATTTATCAAGGATTGTTACTTACGTGTTGTTGAGGATTGTTACTTACATTGACGAGTTTTAGTATATTGGAAGATATAGGGTGAGATTCTATTCATTGTATAAAACCATACTGTGACACAAATTAATCATTTGGTAAGTGCTTTATAGATTTTTCTTTGGCATCGCGGTGGGCTTGCATGATACTGCTGCATGACAATTGTGACATAATAGGTGTAAAATGCTGAGTGGATTTTACCCAGTCTCCTGTAGGAGCTCTTTTAAACAAATTATCACAATATGTTTTTAACAGCCTGTATCAGTTGGAATTTGAAAACTAAAATTAGCAACTTTTTGTTCAGCACTTTAAGGGTGAATAAGATAAAAAAAAAAGTTGTCATTATGATCAGGGTCGGCACCTATATTGTAGGCAAGGTCGAATAATCGGAACCACAACACAATTTTTTTATTTGGCCTAATATCATGCTTGTATGACATTTGTGACATAATAAGTGTAATATCATGCTTGACCTATTGTGACAAACTAATGGCCACAAACCTGCCAATATCCAAGTTATCGCTTGATCTCACACAAGGGATATTTCCTGTGGAAGCCAGTTATGGATGATACAGGAGTATTGATTACTTTGTATGTATCTGTAGAAGTATTATCTCCCTCACGTGTCGTATGAGTAAGTGTGATAACAATATTGTCTATTTGTCTGCTTTAGTCTTAATACATTGTGTACCATGGTATAACCAAGGCTATAACTTGGGGTTTCCACTCTGACACAACTTTTTACAGAAGTATTTTCAGGGCCCAGTTTCTCAAAGCGATCTTAGGCTAAGTTGATCGTAGGTGATGTTTGGAACAATGACATTTTGTCCTGTATAGTTATTTCTTATCAAAGGCTTATGATTGTCTTAAGGCACCGGTTCCAAAGCGATCTCTGAGCTGCGACAATCGCCAGCGAGAACACTGATTTTGTAGTTTTGTTGCATCCCTTCGGATGCACACGTAAATATTTATGCGTCCCTTGTCAAGTTTTATTCGTATGAGACGCAGGATTTGGTGTTCGGTAAATCCCTGTATATAATGGTACCTGTCATATAGGTGATACAAGTAATGTGTGAAGACATATATCCAATACAACAGAGAGGTTAGGGTGATTGTCTCACTGAGAGCGTAACAGCCCGAGTCGTATTGCACAGATTATATGGATAGTCCATGCATTATAGCTGAACAATGAGTGGTCCATGCCATAATGGTTGGCTCGTATTGCGCAGATTATATGGATAGTCCATGCATTATAGATATAATTACTGGTCCGTGCCACAATGGTTGGTTGTTAACCCTTCACTGCCAGTGACAACATTTTGCAAGTGAAGCGTCTAATGATCTGTCTGAATAGGCTGTTGAAAACCTATCTTGTAGTTTGTTTTATATATCATATCTCAAAGTAATTCTTCACCTCTACTTTTTCTGTCTGAAACGGTGGTTATAGGCTTTTACTGAGGTCATTGGCTGAAACGGTCCGGGCTGAAACAGTGTTCATTGGCTTATACTGTGGTCATTGGCTTAGTAGGTACTAGTATGAACAAGTTGGTACCAGTATGAACAAGTTGGAACAAGTATGAACAAGTTGGTACCAGTATGAACAAGATGGTACAAGTATGAACAAGTTGGTACCAGTATGAACAAGTTGGTACCAGTATGAACAAGTTGGTACAAGTATGAACAAGTTGGTACCAGTATGAAGTTATGAACCAGCATGAACAAGTTGGTTTTCTTTGCTTTATGCTGGGTTCACAGGTACCAGCTGAAGTTTCACTGCTTCACATAATCACATTGGTGATGCAAGCTTTCCTCCTGCTGTAAACCTTGCTGTCACGATATAACTGAAAAATTGTTAAAAACAGTGTTAAACCCTAGCTCATAGACCCAAATTTAGTCTATGAAATATTATTTTTCAATTTCCAATTTTTAAAAAAGCCGTATTTCTTTTTCTGGAGACTGAGTAACTCCTAGACTTGCTTATTTTCTAGACTGTCGACAAGGCTCTATAAACATTACACAGTCTTGGAGCAAGACTAAGGTGACAACGTTTTTGCCATTTGTAATCCAAATCTTAAGGGGCAGATTCTTGTTTAGAAAGTGTATAATGTACAAGACTTTTGACATTTGTAAACCAAACTCATTGTGACATTGCATGTACCTGGTGCGCTATTTCGTGCGCGACAACTATAGCTACTCGCTGCTGATTGGCTGAGGAGGCCTTGCTGGGGTCCCACAGTAGGTTAGTCTCCCGGTAGGTGATGAGGCCCCAGTGCTCCATGGCGCCAGACACAAAGTCAGGGATGGCGATCATGTCTGTAACGAATAACCAGTATACAACATTTACAAGTACATCTATGCAGACTTCACTATTATGTTAGATTAAACGTTCATTCACAGTGACATCATTGACATCTTTTTAAAAATGTATTTGAAGTGCGATATAAAATGTTACGCGATACCTTGACCTTTCACCTCTCCAAACTTTGATTTGAATGTTAATGAAGGTGTGTACATGACAGGTGCTATCGGTGGGTGAGGACATTTTCACTCTTTATAAGCACAGCTGATGCCATCACAAAGTTTTAGTGTTTCATTTATGCAGCTTTCATTTCTTACTTAATCCCAAATGGACCCAGTATTTGAAGAAATGATTTGTTTTCTGTTTACCTATTATTTAGGTATGTCCAAACAGTGTTTAAACGATATCCTGGGATAATTTGTTTAGAAAAAACTTTCCCAGGATTTTCCAACAGCACAGCATAGTCATGGTCGTAACGTAATTTTATCATCAAAAACTGGCTCCCACATGAGATATCGCTTGTGTGAGATCAAACAATAGCTCCTAGGAGATATCGTCAAAAATGATGTCATTTCATTGTAACGATATCTCCGGCATAACATCATACCCAATGTCCCATCATTGTGACATCACAATGAATTTGCAGCAGCACTGTTCTAGCTAACGGCTGCACAGAAAAAAATGTCATTAAACATTTACAAAAGTATTGATTAATGTCATCAGATTGATTTTGAATGATAAATAGAATCTCACCCTTGTTTCTGATATTAAATATATCAACACTCGTTGGCTATGCCAGTAAAAGATGACAGGACAAACTGTAATAAGATTCTAATGTTTAATGTCATTTCTGAGTCATTTTCAAACGTGTTTAGAATGAATTAAGAGGTTTGTTTCAACATGAAACACTTATGTCCATTGGGGGTAGAAAATCCAAATTCACATTTATAGAAATGATGACAGTTCCGGGTATGAAGGCTATGCGAGTGATTTCAGTACCTCATTTTATCCCCATTTGAGTTGATACAGGCTAGTACACGCCTTCTCATGGAAAAGATCAGACGTCATTAGGGATTCGCTGCCACTCCTCTCGCAGAGCCTGTTCCAAATGCGGTATGGTGATTGGTGGCTGTGCACGACTTCACAACAATAGGTGATAAGTCAGGGGAGCGTGACGGCCAAGGCAAAATTTGAATGTTCTGACAGTCCAGGAAGTCCACAGTGAGCCTGGCGGTGTGGGGTCTGGAGTTATCTTGTTGAAGAATCAACCTCTGCCGTTGCCTCTGCATGAAAGGGACCACCACCGGCTGCAACACTTGGTCCTTGTATCTCTGGGCTGTCAGGGTGTGGCGGATAACAACCAAGTCCGTCTTTTGGTCGCCGCAAGTGCCGCCCCAAACCACAAGGCTCCCGCCGCCAAAGGGTTGAACTTGTTAAACACATGGTGCAGACAGTCGTTCGCTTCTTCGTCGGTAGACTCTCACTCTACCGTCAGCGTGAAAAGGTTGAATCGACTTTCATCAGTAAATATGACGCTTGACCATTCACAACGTTGCCAGCGTCTCAATCTTCCTGCCCAACAAAGATGGTTGATGCGATATTCAGCAGTCATGGTAATCCCACGGAATAGTCGATAAGCCTGGATACCGGCAGCCCGAAGTCGTCTAATGACTACGTTCCTGCTGATGTAGTGACCCCGCGCTGTCGCCGCTGATGACGCCATGGTGATAAACCCGTTGCGAAGATGTAGTGTGCGCAGGTGCCGGTCTTCTGCGGGGGTCGTCACTCTCGGTCGTCCACTTCTGGGACAGTCGGATGTCTGACAAGTCTGGTTGACACAACGAAAAGGTCAGATAATGGTTTGCCTTATGCAGCCAAGGGTTCTTCGATCTGGCTGTTCGACGCCCCCACTTGCGACATTGCATTTCCATGGCTCTCTCGCGCTCTGCTGCTGTTAAACGTGGCATTTAGCTTGGTTTTTTTTGTAAAATGTGTAATGAACGATAGGATTCACTGCCTTTTATACTGTTTCCACGCAAATTGCACGTGCAAATAATAAAAAAATCGTGATTTTTTAAAACTTTAACTTTGTGCATAACCAAATATCCAAGTTACGTTTGAGCGCCATTCTCTCATTGGTTGTGTTCGGTAAATGACGATAACGCCAAGTATGAAACTACTTTGTCAACTATATTTTTTTTTTAATATGATATTTTAGGGGTGTGTACTTTCTTTTGTACTTCAGTTTATATATTTACTGGAGAACGGAAACACTGAACTCACTGACGAATGCCACATATTAACTAAGGTTCGGCTGTGCCCGAAAGGGACAGCCATCTCACGCAAGTAAGTTATCTCTTTCTTGTTTCAGTTTAACGTTCAATTAGAAGATATAACCTAGTTGCATATCAGAAGACTTTGAACAGTGTCGTGTATCAAGCCGTCCATTAGGAAAGCCAGACAACTCGTGTTTTTATCCAGTCATGTTAGAACCTTGTCATTATGCTCTGGGCAGATTGAAGCTGAGGCTAATGCCATTTGCTTTCTATTATGTAAGATCAAGACTTAAGCACTCGTTCAATTTCGATCAAAGTATAACGAGCGGAGGCATGCTATACATGATTATCAGTGGTGGAGGTGTAGCACATCAGCGTGCAGTTGCCCGATACCATGTACTTTAAACCTTAGAAGGCCAAGCTCGACATTTATTCGTTTAAATGAATACAGTCCAGTCCATATAGGCTATTAATTAGCTATCCTGTGATAATTTGTTTGAAAGAGCTCCTGATGTCACATGATATGTTTTTAAAAGCATTAGGGAGTCGCAGGGTAGGTTTTCAACAGTATTAATCTGAAATCCGCTGAGTATTTTTATACATTTTCCCAGTGTTGTACTGGTTTCAATGTAGAATGGAGAGGATAACGTGGAAGGTAATATTTAAAAACTAAACCTGATCCTTAAATCAATTATACAGCTATATCATCCGTCAAACGCTATATCTGGAAGACGTAATTGGTGTTTTAACAACACCAGCAACTTAGACACCGTTCCACAAAGCTCTTAATGCTAGCATGTCTTAGAGCTCTTGGTGCGGAAGAGATGGATGTGAAGATGTCTCGGCCATACGAACAGGGTCGGGTGCAACAGGCCCATGGATCACACGCACGCACACAAACACCAACACACACGCACATGCACATACACTTATAACACGCACGCACACACACCAACACACACGCACATGCACATGCACATACACTTATAACACGCACGCACACACACCAACACACACGCACATGCACATACACTTATAACACGCACGCACACACACACCACATGCACATACACTTACCCAGACGCACGCACACACACACCAACACACATGCACATACAAACACCAACACACACGCACATGCACTTACACACACGCACACACACACCAACACACATGCACATACACATACACACATGCACATACACATACACGCATGCACATACACATACACACATGCATATACACATACACACATGCTCGTACACATTCACACATGCACATACACAAATACACATGCACATACACATACACACGTGCACATACACATACACACATGCAAGTACACATACACACATGCACATGTACACACATGCACACGCACATACACACACACGTGCAAGCATGCACGCACACACTAACACACATACAAATGTACATACACACATGCACGCACACATACATACACATGCACATGCACATACACACACATACGCACACACCGACACACATGCAAGCATCTACGCATACACACATGGACAGGTGTACACACATGCACATACGCATACACCCACACACATTCACATACGCATACACACATGCACACACACACACACACACACACACACACACACACACACGCGCGCGCACTGGCACACACAGAACAATAAGAAACATAACAGCTACAATTCAAAACATTTTACCATTATAACTCTCTTAATATTTTTAACTGCATAATATTTAAACGCTTTGCTCGTGCTGAACAAAATCAATGAATGATTAGGTTTGACAGGTTCCAGTGCAGCAATATTTACAATATGACAAACCACTAGCATTATCTCTGACAGATTGGGTAATTTGGATCGAGATTAGGTCAATTTGCGGTCCCACCTTTCAGAGATGCCAAGATAATTGCAAACGTGAAGTCTATTGTTTCTCAAGTAGAGCCAATTTGTACAAT
This sequence comes from Calliostoma canaliculatum, assembly GCA_032361085.1. Taxonomy (NCBI): domain Eukaryota; kingdom Metazoa; phylum Mollusca; class Gastropoda; order Trochida; family Calliostomatidae; genus Calliostoma; species Calliostoma canaliculatum. Next base: position 7,935 of record JAULCD010120306.1, read on the forward strand.
ATGGACCGGATCGTCCATAATTACAGACAGGACTCTTTATTGAGCCTTCAGCCGACGAGGCCTCCGTCGTTATAGGAACACCGGTTGTTAGTTATCCATAGAGCGCTGAATTGAATTTAGCAAGACATAAAACCGCCAGCATCTTGTACTACTGAAACCCATACTGTGTTAACTTGTTTGAAAACGGACCAGGACCCTATTCCTCAAAGCGATCTTAGTGAAAGTGGTGCTTAAAACAATGTCCTGTGGAGTTGTTTCTTATCATAGGCTTACAACTGTCGTAGCGCAGAGATTGAATTGGAACCGGTGCCGAATGGCACCGGTTCCAAATCGATCTTTGCACAACGACAGTCGTAAACGAATTTTAGCACTTACAATCAAGTTAGCCTGAGATCGTTTTGAGGAACGGGGCACAGGGAAATTATATTGAAGAAGGTGACATGACGTTATAAGGACACCAGGCGCTGAGGGTCAAATGTGTGCACGTAGTGTTGTTAAAAATAAATATTTTATTAAGTGGAAATATCCTGAAACTTATCCACTGTAACCAACACGTGCATATCTGTTAGTTTATGTTCAAATACGTGCAAACATCTTAAAACAGGTAACTTAAAGGATTGGCATATATCATCCAAAAACTGGCTCCCACAGAGGATATCGCTTGTGTAAGATCAAACGATATCTTCTTGGATATATCGTCACAAATGATGCCATTTTATTGTAGTGATATCTTATCTATGAGGCACACTTTAAACAAAGCCACCTACCTGTGTCTCAATGTGTGGCAGGGAAAATAACCTCGATACTCTCTGGAGTCAAGCAAGCCGAGTGGGTCACCCATCCAGTTACCCAACCTTGCTGAACTACGCCTGTTTGTGATCATCGCGCTATTCACAAGAGCACGTGCCACCACTAGACAGAATACCATTATGTACCCATTTAGTATAAAGTCACAGTAGCCTCAGTGGACATTTAAGTGCAGTTAATAAACATACCCATATTGTCCGATGTATGTCGGCAAATATTTTGGTAGTAAGGATTATTTTCGGAATATTTAGCACCTTGAGGGTAGTGTTACCTTGCTTAGGTAGTGGGTATGGTAGTTTAAAAAGCCGCTCGTACTCCTCCATTGTGTGTTTGCCGACCCGCAGAGAGTAGTGCGTCTGGGCAATCTTGTCGGGGGTGGCGTATACCCGGATCTGCAGCAAAGAGAATGGAGCGAGTGAATAAATATTTGCCACTGTCTAAATTCAAATAACCACAATCATTATTCTGCAAACATGTCGAGGAAATTGCGCGGCGTTGCACATACTTTTATTTAATATTTTAAACAAGGGAGGTTAATAAGTCCGTGGTTATGATCAAGTATATATACATATTAACTTAACTAGCGTTCTTTATTAGTTACTTCGTAACACAATTGACGAGACTCAAAATAATATGTTGGTATAAATATTTATGACTATAGTTTTGTGAAATATTTTACAAAACATAGGTTTCGTTGTCAATGCGGCCGTGCCACACTGACGCAGCGCGCCAGCAAATGCCGTTCCCCCAAAATTGCAACAACGATACATTTAGTACCACCTAACACTAACACGTCCATGTTAGTGTGGGGTGGTGATGAATTTATCGATGTTACAATGTATGGGTTCTGGTTAGCTGCTGGCGCGCTGCGTCAGTGTGGCCCGGCCTTTACACCAAATTGTTTCGAGGACAGCAAAGACTGCAATACAGCCAATTCACCCTGTGTTATAAATGTCTCCTAGCTTGTCCCCGCAGTCATTGGTGACAGGAAGCGTCTGATGACGTCAACGAGGTTTTGTTTGCACTTTTAAGAAGAACTTGTTTTATGTTCTGGCAGTTGACTGGCGGTGCCCGTCAACTCCTAATTTGCCTGTCAGGATGATTACATAAATGTTTGTTTGGGTTAGTCTGACTGGAACATCCCGCCTATGGCAAAACAGGTGGTTTAGATTTAAGCAAGTCCCGTGTTATTCTTGTAGTTAGATGTTCAGTTTTGTCGGCCAGGTAAAAAATTCCATGTGGCTATTGGTTAAGGAATCTCAAAACAACTGTTAAGATGTCTTGAAACTCCATGTTGATAACACCATGCGTTAAACCTTAAAGTGCCAAGCTGATTTTAGTACAACTGTGACGACTTAAAACTGTTGCAAACATATCCTGAGGTAATGTGTTTAAAAGAGGTCATTTCGGAGCTCTTTTAAACACATTATCACAGACTAGGCTTCCAACAGCCTTTTTAGAATTTAATTTATACATTAATACGGATAATGTTGAGCTTAGCGCTCTAAGGGTTAAAGCTGGCTTGAATAATGATAAACGTTGCTTTTCACTTCTTCACTGACGTAAATACAGCACTACCTCATGCTTTCGCTCAGGTTCAGGTTTTGGAAACCTCATAAAATCAATGGAAATCTGCTGCATAATTTCCATACATTTTTTCAAGTGTGAATCACGTTGACGATGTCGCCTTTACGCCATTCCATAGTTAGGACGCTGTGTTTGCTGGGATGCAGGGTTCTTTTTACGAAAACGTCATAACTTTATGACGTCCTAAACCATATCACTCGGTTAATAGATTTGGTCTACAAATGCACAAAACGGTTGTAAACTGTGCACTTTCCAAAGAAAAACTTGTTTTTCTTTGGAAAGTGCACCTTTACAACCATTTTGTGCAATTGTAGACCAAATATATTAACCCAGTGATATGGTTTACGACGTCGTAAAGTTACGAAGTCTTTGTAAAACGTGCCCAAGTTAACTCCATTTCTATAAATAATAAGGTAAAGTGACTTAAACTGTTTGAGAAGCAATTTAAGGTTATAAGAACAGAATGTGTCAAAACTTTATGAATGATCAACTCTGTTATTGCACGATGACTATAATGCACGATGACTATAATGCAATAACAAAGTTGAGAATCCATAAAGTTTTGACACATTTTGTTCTTACAACTTCAAAAACACCTCCCAAACAGTTCATGTCACTTAACGGTAAAATGTTACATGAATTAGGCTTATAAATACTTAAGTTTGTATACAAGGGGTTCGGGATGTTTTAAAGCCAAAACAAAATCACGTATTGTGACAAAACTTTATGCATGATCAATTTTTTTATTGCACATTAAGTGACACAGTTTTGGCTTCAAAACATCCTAAAACCCTTGTATACAAACGTATGTTGTTATACGCCTACTTGAGAAGAAATACTTTTTGCCTTCCTTGCCCACAAAGACCAACGTTCGTTAGCTAAATACAGTGTTTACACAATTTCACATCCAAACTCACTCCTCATAATAGATAATTGCAATTGAATGGGGGGTTGGGTCGGATGTGGGTGGGGTTAGAGGTGGGGTGGGGGTGGAGAGGATAATATGTTA